>JBBMJY010000016.1:2062897-2081034 GCA_037833715.1 Toxotes lorentzi | reverse complement strand
CTATCTATCTATCTATCTATCTATCTATCTATCTATCTATCTATCTATCTATCTATCTATCTATCTATCTATCTAACGTGTGATGGTATGTGGCAAATGATTTTTATGCAGCACATCATATCGGAGGTGACTTATGTGCCAGTAGTTTCCTGACACACTTTATTACTGCTGGTGGTAATTTCAGTCTACTTCAGTTTCTGGGTCCCAACATTAGCCAAATGTGAGCGGTCATTCAAAGTGCTCTTGAAGCATTTATCACCATCTTCTGTGGAATGACCTTGACATCTGATCTGTGATTTCAGGCCGAGGTAACAACTCTGCAGAGGATGAAGTAAAAAAAACAACAACCCTGGAACAGTGAATGTGACCAGGATCAATTTCTGGAATGGAATGAAATTTTCCAACTGAGAATTGACAAGGTGGCTGTAAATATAGATCTTTAGGGGGCAGCAGCTGCAAAAGTCCTTTTATTTGCAATTAGTTTCACTGGAAACAGTTCATTCTACAAATACAGCCTAGAATTCAGTGATGATTTTTCTGTGATTAAGTTATCGCATGAGCTCATGGTCTCATGGTCTCACACAAATCCTGCAATGCAATTCCAAATAATTTAGCTGATTTTTTATAAAAACTCATAAGGGGCAAAAAATGATAATGATCTTAAGCTATAAAAGGTTTTAAAAGATTTATGGCATAAGTTTACTCGGTTGGATATTTTACACTTCCTTTATGCAAATGACCATTAAATGAACGAGTAGTTCAGAGAAGCTAAGCCTATCAGGTTTTCCACCCCCTTCTCCTCCATCATCACCTGTTATACTTCATGTCCTCCAAGATGCCCCATCAGCTGACTTTCCCCTGACCCAGTCTCTGTGAATATTACATTTATGTTCAGTTTGGAATCATAAATGAAGAACTGGGTAGCAGCATAAGCAGTGATTTCCATCATAGCCTGGCTGAACAGATTTTTTATTCCACTTTACTTATTTCACTGGGCCACTAAACCATTGATTTCTTTTATTAGGCTTCTGAATATCTTCACATACTCCTGAGCTTTTCTTCATTTCATTCTTTTTGTCCTTTTGTGTGTGTGTTTTTTTTTTTTTTTTAAGTTTTCTGTTGTCTTCTTGGAGCCTCTGGCCTGCTGCATGAGGCATTGTGTATGACTTTGGGCTCTATAAATAAACTTGATTTGACTCGACATGGACAGCACACACATATGTGCACATGTACACATTCCTGCATCATTGCCTTCGTATTTATGTGCGGACAGACTTACTGTATATCCTCTTTTCCATGTGCCGACAGTTTTCCCGACACAGGAACAGAGAGGTATGGAACACTGAGAACACAGAATGTCTGGAACTCAAGACTGTCAGAACAACACAGAGGTGACTCACAGCACACAATGTTAAATTTGGTAAGAAGAATGTAATAACCTAAACAAGAGTATAGAAAAACATCCCACCTCTACGGCCTTTTAAGGTCAATTTCAACTCACAATAGCCCATTCTTTCCTTAAAGAGGCAAAGATAATGTAAATCACAGATCATATATGAAAGAAGCTCAGTTTTCTGCATCAAGGCAAGAAAAACAGATGACAAACAATCTGTCAACCTGCATCTAACTTTGAGTGTCACATTTACACGGGAAGTGATTAAAGTCAACATATATGTAGAAAATAAATATTTGGAGGATGCGTTTGCCTGAGAACTGTTTGCATTAGTTTCAGCACAATATCAAGCTTTCAACCAGCTCATGGAGCTAGCTTAATTTGTTACCTACCCCTGATAAAATCTGCTTGTGACAGGTTTAATTGCTGTTGGCAAAACTGGCAGTTGGACTAGAAATGACAAGCCTGCTTTAGTCTGATCCTGTCTGAAATCAAAGTCCCATTGTTTAAAGCATGAGAACAAACTGATGGAGGAAGGGAGGAGAAATAACAGAGCACGTGGATACCAAGGACTTCACTTTTCCTCATGCATACCAAGAAGTCGCCCTGACCTCCCATGATTACCATCACACACACATACAATACATACACCTGCATTTGCAAACACAACCATGACTCCACACACAAATTCTTTTTCTGTGTCTGTCCAGCTGCCACCTGTAGACTGTCGCCTCACCAACATTTCCTGCCTTTGATCGTTCTGATTTAATTTACATCGGCTCTGACACTTTTTTGTGTGCAGAGGCAGGCGGGGGACTGACAAGACAAGAAATGAAAAATGGCTCTGGACCAGCAGTTCATAATGTCAGTGTCCTCCTCCTCACTTGACTGCAGGGAGCTCGAGTCAGTGTCACGACACAGGATCCTGTTTTGAATTTGCAATGAAAACATCACAAAAATAACTCCAAGGTTTTAGTATTAGGAAAGCCTCTTTTTAAATAAAGGAAATAATTATTGAAAGCTGCTCAGGACAAAGGCAAAGAACAGTTAAAAGACAGGAAATCACTTACTGTTGATTAGATACTGGAAAAGGATTTAAAAAAAATCAGATATCAAAGTAATTTGCACATTAAAAGTTGAAAATGTTTTAAATATAAACTAGAAAACTAGAAGAAAAATTGATTAATACATTCTGCTGAGGTTATTCTCGTATAATTAGAACACAGTTTTACTAGAAAGTCCAGTTTCCTCCGTCACACCCAATTAAAAACACAAGATTCTGCCAGTTTCTATTCTTACACTTTGTACAACATCAAACTCCTGATGGATTTACCGGAATTTCAAATTGACGTGGGAAAGATCTTTGGAGCAAAAGGACTGCTGGCTCCACATTCCAACCATTTATAGCTCACATCTGGTAAACTTCTGAAATATTGGTCTTCGTATGCAGACGTCTGGAGCGCTTAATATACCCTGAGAGAAAAGAGCAGTTCACTGCCTAAGGCTTAGATCTAACTAATAGTCAGACTTCAGATAAATGTCTAAATTCATCAGTTGCAAGTTAAAAGCAAAAAATCTCTTTGCAGTTCAGACCTGTAGCAGAGCTCAGATCATAGATCCCTGGACCACAGCCAAGCTGAAGGTCATGTGAAGTGTTTGTGAATCATGGAAAATCTTTTTGATCAAAGTTTATATCTGGTGTCATTCATCACAGCGTCTACATGTCTGTAGTAAGGTCCCATTTTTACCATCACATTGATTATTGTATCATAAATCATCATAGTGTTACTTTTTTCAACAAGTAGCCTTTAATTTCCTGCCAGATCAGTGCTGGTGGTGCCATTAATGCAGTCACAAAGCCATTCTTCTCAGGCACAAGCCAATTCTTTTGCATTTGCACCTATTTGGTAATTTCAGCAGATGAGATTGTGTTTATGCATTGAAACTGTGATTTTTTTTTACATAAAATGTTTTCAGCTGCTCAGATCACCAAGCAAGGGAAATGTATCTACAGAAAATGACTTAGATTAAGTTGTTTCCACTGTGAAAAAGACCTTGCTCTTTATGTTAACAGCCGTTTTTCTAGACCCTCACTTTATGCTCAAAGCACAGCTAATATGACATCACTTTTTTGCCCTGCAACAAATACATGTCAGTCTCTTAATATGTGCAATCCTTACAAGGATGCATTCTTCCTATTCCGCTCCAAATGATTATATCATCATCATGGTTCTTCCTGTTGCAGGCATTCATTCAGGTCTACTGACTGTCCTTCTCCACGGTAGAAATGAAAATATTTTAAGCTCTTCAACACCTACTTGAACAGACTGTCTCAAGTTAACTATAGGGCCAACTTCCTGTTTCTCCCTTAATGCACACTCAATCTTTTTTGGTAATACAAACCCTCTGAAAACCTTTGTCTTAAAAGTAAGTCGGTTGTTGTTTCTAAAGCTCAGGATCAGAAATAAGCTGAAAAAAGAAGTTTTTAATGCACAACATCCATCACCTTGTCATTTCTTTCCATTTGATTAAAGGAAGACATTATTGGACAAAAAGCCTTTTGGAAAATAGCTTGATAGACTTGTAAAATAGGGCTTGTCAGTGAATTTATCTGAAAATCCAATAAACTCTCCACACAGGGAAAGCAAAGCAGTGATGCTCTTACACTCACACACGAATTCATACTGAAAACATACTCTTTTTTTGATAAGACGGTTCAAAGGACATTATTCATGAAAGGTTGGTCCAGCCAGTGAAGTGTTACCTAAGCAGATACACCGTAGATACTATGGTCGGGTCAAACAGCTGGGTATCTACTCTTGGCTTGGGTGAGACATTTAAAGTTTAGGTGAGGGTAGAGAATGGTGCTGCCTCTCAGAGGGTAGATTTATGTAGATTTATGTAGACAGCGCAGCCTGATACCCACTGCAGGTCCTAATGACACGGCAAAACATCATTTAATATAAATACTGGGCTTCACACACACACACACACACACACACACACACACACACACACACACACACACACATACACACACAACAGATAGATGCAAATAGACATGCTGTGAATCCAATGAAATTGGCTGATTTTGTTTTGTCAGAGAGAAACGAATACACAGCAGAAAACTGAATCATTCGAGCAAAGACTGAAAGAGCGAAGGCAAAGGGGAGACAGAAAACAGAGACGAGTAGCAGAGTGAAGAGAGCGAGAGAAGACCTGAAGAGATGCAGAAAAAGAGGCAAACAGAATGAGAGAGAGAACCCAGCAAGCCAACCTGCTGACTCACCACTTGCACTTCACATTACTGCCCAAAACAAACTCCACTTTTAATATCTTACATTTTATTTGCCTGACCTGACAATCTATATAAATAATTTGAATACAGTGCAGTTCAGAATGTAATCCTTTGAGCAGGCCAATAGACAGGACTGCAGCATCCATTCAGGGCAAAGTGGTCAATAGCCTGAAAGGCTGAAGAGAGCTGCCGTCTTTCCTCCACAGTAAATGTAAACTAGAGTGTCAGTCTCTGATGAGGATTTATACTCTCCAGCACAAAATAATTAAAACCTATCCCCAGGGACTAATCGGGTCGTTGATCAATAACAAGCGACTCAACAACTACTTTGCCATGTGCCAACTCTGGCTTTCCACAATTCTGTGGCAACGTGCCCAAAACATCCTTAAGTAGAGGCAAGCTATACTGATGTTGAAATTCCTACAGTTTGCCAAAATCAGGTTGATAAAGTCAGCGATTATGTTGGACTTTTATTCCAAATGGGCACCTGTCCAATCTGAATGTTTCCCTTCCTGAAATGAATACAAATACTGAAGGAGAGAAAACAGAGAAGCAGGAGCAAAGGTGAGACAAGCAGGCAATTTAAGACAAAAAAACGAAAACATACAAAAAATAATGAACAGCAACAACTGTTAAATAAAAGCGTTTGGTTATTTAATAAGAGATAATTAATTTTCATATGGAGCCATCAGTGTTTATTGCATCTTTCTCGGCAACGTGCACTTGTGTCCTCGAGACACAAGGTGAATCCTCTGCAAGGTGGCTCCATCATAAAATGTGATACTGAATTTCAATTGAAGTCTGGGTTTTCACAACACTGTGTGCACAAAATTTAAGAACCTCCTGTCCCCGTGCTAATAACGGTCCCACCACGTCTGAGGACAGTGACAAATTACCTCTTTTCAGGGAACAGAGACTGTCAGTTTTACCAGCTTCTATTACAGTTCTTCAAGGATTATACCCAGTTTCCTTTTGGAAATCATTAACACTTGGTCTAATTTATGGCCAGTGTAATTATTTCATTCAGTATTGTCCCTTCTAGGCTATTAATGTGCTGAAAAGCTGGATTCAAGAATTACTGGCCCAAAATTAAAGCATTTGGTAGCAGTCAGTTTGGAACAGATTTCAGCCAGAGAGAAGCAAAACATGTGAAACATGTAACCAAAGGCTTTTACAGAGGATCTGAGTCACATTCGGATTCTGAAGTGATAAGAACAAATAACACAAAGTTCACCCAGCTGAGTCTTAAATTTAGTTCAGTCAGAGAGACTTGTGTCGAGAAAATTTATATTTAGAGCAAATGGTTATACACTTAGATTTGGCAGACTCTGTTTTTTAAAGAAGCTCTCAAAGAATATAAGCAACAATAAATATATATGACAATTTTATCTCTCCAGTACCAAATACACACTGTGTACGTTCCTTAACAATGTTTCCTCATGATGTTGAAAATGCCATCCAGGTGGCATAAAACGTAGTTGCAGAGACATCAGCATACAAACATAATTTCTATGAGAAAAGGTCAGACGTATTTTCACCTCACAGTAGGAAAATACCATGAAACAATATGTTTTGGTATCTACAAATACAGTATTTCACCTGTAAACTCTAGATAAACCCCTAATCTCCAACAGTTGACTGATTAATCTCAAACATCTTCACGGGGCATCTGAGATTAGCCTGTGTGTCTATCGGTGTCTATCAGGATTTAATCCATAACCTTTCATAAAATAAGATAATCTTTTCCAATCACTGGTCAGGCCTGGTCAAGTTAATCTGACCAAAGATCTTCATATGTATCCACAGTCTTGCAGAAATTGCCTCTTAAGATCTATTTTCCTCATTAGAACTGCTGTTTTCTGTTTGCGTCAGTGCTTACTCCCTTGAAGGCATTTTAGTGATCATTTTTGTTTTAGCTCCAAATGCGTGCTTGTTTTGTGTCTCAGTTATGGTTCCAATGCCCTTTGCATCACTGAAATCTTACTAAGCTTAGTTCTCAAAGGAGAAAGCTCTAAAACTTCCATATTAAAAATTTGTCACAATCTATTTAGTCGGATAAAGATGTTCAGACACCTCAGAGGAGACTTACTAATGCAGCATACCTGCACTCTCTTCTGTTGTTATATGACTCATCATCACAGGATTATCAAAAGCAAAGACAGTACAGAGAGCACAGAATAAAATGGCATTTGTGATTTCTCAGTTTTCAGTCAGAAGAAATTTGATATTGGTCCAAATTTGGGCCCATTTGACCGAACAGAGTAACCCCTGAGGAATCTTCTGGGAATGGGAACTTCAATTTACCAAGTGACAACACGTATAGTGGGATCTCTCAAGGATTCTCCTCAGTAACCTGCACCAGAGAAATAAAATCACATTGCTATACATAGATTCCTCTCAAGGACACAGTTTAGGAGACAGAGACCAAATGTAATTGGTATTTGCCATGCATTGAGAGTGGATCAAATAAAAAAAAAAAAAGGGGGAGCGGGGTTCGGGGGGGGGGTTGGGGGGGGAGGGGTGATTATATGTCTGTAGTCCCATCTAATCTAACACTGAGGTCAAGAGACAAAGTGATTTCCAGGAATATGCTGTTTCATCTCATCTTATGCTCCCTTGGATTGTGTGTGTGTGTTTGCTACCTTATCTTCATGTTGAGTGGATTAAACAATAACCTGGTTTGACATTGGAAAAACCGAGAGTCATATTTCTCAGTTTTCATCTCCCTGTTCCTCTACCCTGTGTCTTGTCAATCACCGCTAGCCTCTCCTCCTCTCTCTGGATCCTCCTGTCTCTCTCGTACATGCGATGAAGTAACAACCACTAATCCACAGGCAGAGCAAGTGGGCGGAAAATATAGGAGTACAGTGGATGCTAGGGAAACTATGTGCGTGTGTGTGTTTATGTGCGTGTGTGTCACACAAGAAGCTCCAGGGTCAGCCTGCCAGACACAATCCTTGACCGGAAGCGTTCTGCCCTAGTTTCCTTGCGAGTAATCCCTCTCGACAGTCTCCATTCGGATAAATACCCTGCTGCCGCTGTGTGTGCTTTTGGTTGCTTCAGAGGACCAGGCAGCTCCAGGCTGTGACAAAAAAATACACTCTAGTGGGCAAGGAGTTCCCCTGAAGCACATAGGTAAACAACAGGACAGCAGTGCAAGAGAGGCACAGAATTTAACAACAGCAACATTCACAGGTTGAATGAAAATAAAGAGCAAAGCAAAGTTTGATCAAGAAATACCTTTGTAAATTGTCTTCATAGATTAAACAGTGACATAAATAATGCACCAAGGTCAATCTTTAATGCATTAGCTCACATCACAAACAAAACTGAAATTCTCTAATTCCTCAAACGGTTTAGAGCCTTAAAGTCAGTTTTGCTATTAGTGACACAATGTTCAACAAACCAACTGGTGGCAGAACAGAAGTAATTCTAGAAGTAGTCCTGAGTATCCAGGATAATGTTTACTAATAAAATTTACCTTCTGGGCTGTTCCCTCAGCTTAATTTAAATCAATCATAAAACAAAACTAGAAAAAGAAAAGTGCTAAGAAAAGAGGAGAAGGGGGATTTTCTCTGAGTGAGGATAGCGCTTTGTCTTATTTGAATTCTGATACATATCTATAGAGCCGGAGGAAAACACTGACAGTACAGTACACAGGAGAGTGCTTCTCCATGTAGCATGTTCATGTGTTAGTCCTAGTCTGTCACCTGTGTTTAAATATTCAACAGGTGTGGCCAGATCACTGTAAAATTCATTTGTACCCTTTTACCAGCACTATGTGGATTTTGCAGACCTTTCAAACAAGAGTGCACAGAGAAGGTGAGAATAATATTACTGATTTGCAGTAGATTTAAGGTCTGTGAATGTCCACTAGCAGTCTCTAATGGATTTGAAATAACTGCTCATCATGGTCTTTGTCAGATACCAGAACCATATCTTCCATATCTGGGCAAAGGATGTGGGGCCTAGGTGGAGTTGTGCATGCACAGCTGATCATAATATGTTGAAGTTGATCCACAACTAGCCCAACTTTTAACCTCAGCACTCAGTATGTTGCTCTGTATTTTGGTCACACAGTGTTCCCTAAAACAAACCTCTGGGAATTTTCTTTAAAACTTTTAGTCCAACAGCAGGCTACAACTTCAAATGTAGGCTTGTGGTCTTGGAGATGTCCACAGTCTGCGATAAAATGTTGGCCTGGAGTGGAACCAACATTTCAAAACAACATTTTCTGACTGCACAGTCCATTGCCTCAACCTGCCAAGGTTAGAGTGACATGCACCAAGTGAAGAAGAAGAGTGAAGCTGTACAGTCTTCGGAAATATGGGATGTAAACGCAGACTGCAGACATCCGTGAGAAAACACCTTTGATGATGAAACCGACTGCCGGATAACAGGTGAAAAAAAAAGAAAGTTTTGATTTTTCCACTAAGTTTTGAAAACTATGTGACAGAATCAGGGAATGTTATGTGCTATGAAGAGCTAAGATCACAAATCACCACAGAACCTGTTCATAAAAATCCCATCACAGTCAGGTGACAGTCAAGGAGGTGATGGCTGCACCCTTTGTGCACTCCAGGACAGACTTCAAGGTACAAACCGCTATTACAAAAGCATTTCTGCCATCAGAAGTGATGAAAACAGATTTTGGCTCCATGGATTCACACATTTGATATAAATTTATTCAGCATTACATTCAATGTGTGTGTGTGAGAGAGAGAGTGGATCTCTTCCCCTTCGCGTCCAGTCTCTCGACCCCACTTTTTCTCTCTTTTCCAAGACTCAATAAAATGATCAAAGGCTTTTTGACCTGTCACAGGATTGTTACATATTCATTCTCACACATTCCATCCTGGTGTCTCATTATGTTACACTGACCCAGCAGCCAGACTTTGGAAATTGATGAAATATGAATGAAAAGCAAGTTTGAAGGTGTGTTTAAGTGGTATTACCGTCGTCCCACATCGCTCTGCTCTCTAATGATGAGCGCCTTTGAAGCTGAAAAGAGCGCAGCAGGGATCTGTTCATTAATCAGTCTCTTTTCCACAACAGAGAAACAGTGGACTTTTCCCACACAAGATGGTGGTATCCATATTTTTGTTGACATATCTGAGGCGTTAAAAATGTTTTTAGATGTGTTCAAATGAGATAAAACGATGCACGACCGAAACAACAACTTCACATCTATTGTTTATGAGCATGCACAAGTGGGACCAATTACTGAACTGAACAGCAAAAGCAAGCACGGTGACTGATGATACACCAGCAGACACACAGCACCATCACAGACTGTGGCACTGTGCTGGATTTCACAAGACTTTTTGCAAACTTTTGTTATTGCAAAGTAAATTATTGTGGTGGCACAACCAACACACCTGGCTTAACCCCACGATTTACTGAGGCTTTGCTTATCCGACAGGCCCAAGAAACACTGCTATGTATTGACCATTTCAAAAACAGAATGACAGTACTGAAAAGACTTGTAATGCATATTGATTCGACATCTTGTGAATCAATACAGCGTCACTGATAAGTCCTTCCTGAGTCCTCATTTTGATTAAGCTGTTTCATGTCCTTGTTTATACTCTACAAAACAGAGCCAATATTGATCCTACTAACAATTAGCACCTGTGTAGCCAACGCTTCATTTAGCTGATTCCCCCTTGATGTTTTCTTTTATAAGCACAAACACATAAACTGTAGTTTATTTAGAGTCAATTGCACGTAAACCATCCTGTTTGTGTGCCAAAGGTGGATTTCCATTCCTTTACGAATATTTAATATATTTTAGAAAACTCTAATAGCAACGGTTTATGAAAACTATGTGGGTACCATTTGCAGATTTGAGAAAGGTACACTTTGTGTGTGTCTGGACATGTCTGAGTCTGTGTGTGTTTGTGTGTGTGTTTCTTCCTCAGTCTCGCAGGGAATGGCTCAAATGCTTTTCAGGTTCCAGTTGAAAATAACACTCACATTAGCAAAGAGCTCGGGACCCAGAGACACAAAAAGAGACATAAAGAGGAAAGAAACAACAAAGAAAGGAGAGAGGACAGAGAATTCATGAGAGATGAGGAGAGAGGGAGGGCGAATTGGGTAAAATGAATATGCTTGAATGAAAAGATGCTGCCAACCACATTGAAAGCAAATGAAGTAAAAACAAAAATGGATAGGAGAGACAGAAAGACAGTGCTGGCTACAGATAGGAATGAGCATGTTGCAGGGAACAAGCTGAAAGGCAGAGGCAGGATAGGGGAAAGGGGAAACCTCCACAACAAAGCCAGTGTAGGAGAGAGAACGGCTGCAGTCTGTTTTGAGTGGCCACAGAAAAGAGATAAAAGTGACTAATTCTTTGTAGTAGTTCTCAGATGTGTTTTCTTCAGGGCACATATTCATTAAAACACGATTTGGTGCCACTTCTTTTTAACCCAAATCACCTTCCACTATCATAAGGGCACAAATTAACATTGGACGTCCCAGTGAGAATTGAACCCTTCATCCTTCCAGCTAATGTGTCAAATTCCAGCGTTTGAGCTCAACAGGACCCAGACCTTTGAAAATGCCTTTAAACGTGCTGCAGTGTCCTCTCCTTTGAATAACCTTTGAGTACCTCAGAGATACAAAAGGTACTGTACCTCAGAGACACTGACACACACACACGCACACAGTACTTGAACAAAACCTTTGATCATGATTTCAAATTTCTTGGCGGATCATCCAAAGTAGGCTGGCTTACCCTAGCCAGGTGCATTTTGCACAGTGGGATGTGGATGAGTGAAAATCAACAGGAAACATGGAGAGTGAATCTGGGTCTGATCTATTCTAGCGACAACATACGTTGCCCTCTTGACATTTGGGCAGACAGGACCCTCAACTTGTCTTTACTTTCTCTCTCCCGCACCAGACACATCTACCAGTGATTGCTGTTAATAGAAACTGAACAAAGAGGGAAACACAGCAAGACCAGAGCAAACTAATTATAGATTTATAAATGTCCTAAAAGTTCTTTTAATGGTTCTTCTTTTTAATGTAAGTCTCTCAGTCTTATAGGGGTGCAATACTGCAAACTGCTGGAGCCCCTTTTTGAATGATGACTCAACAGACTAAATAATTAAATTGTTCACCACAGCTGATTAAATTTCTTTCCTGGGGTTACTTATGGATGATGACAGCAATTCGCTGTGGATAAGACCTTTAAACAGTTTTGGAGTCATACATGATACCTGATATCCACACAATAAATGAATTAATCCCACAACAAAACTGCAAGAATGATCCAGTAATACAGTTCCAGTAGAGGCTGCTGTGATTCCTCACTTCAAGCCTTTCTTCAAAAAGTGAGACTGACGGCATCATGACTGGAATGAAATATTCTCATCATTCTCCGGGGTTCCTCTAATAACCTCCTGACAGTTCTGATCTTGGCAGTTTCAATTTGGGAAATAAAAGAAAAGTATCAGTTTTGATCCTGACTCTTTTCACAGCACAACGACTGCCTTCTCCACAGTCTGATTCACCTCCCTATCAGGGGGACTGACAGAGGGGAGAAGAGAGGAAGAGCGAGAATGACAGGGGGGGCGCGGGAAACAAGACCGAAGACATTAGCAGGAGACAAGACGGACGGAAGAAGAGGGAGAGACTAAGAAGGGAAGACAAGGTGAGATGCAGACATTTTAGATTTAGGAAAGCAAAAAGAGCAGTTCATCATTTAAACTGACAGGCATACTAATCTCTCTTCTCTTTCTCTGACATGGTCTCTTTCTGTTTTACTCTCCCTTGTCCTGTGTCATCCACCCCTTCTCTCTTTCATCTGCCATTTATTTCATATCAGCTTGTCTCTTCCACTTTCCACTACATTTTCTCTCTTTCTCCTTCTCCTCTCTTACTCATTTTCCTTCTGTCTCACCTTCATCCATCTTCCTCTCTGTCCTCCCTTTCTTCATCTATGCTAGCCCCCTCTGTTTCTCCCCCTGCCCTCCTCCCCCTCCTTGTCTCGCCTTTGAGTCATTCAGAATAATTGCTCTGCGGCGCTCTCCTTCACTTGGTGCTTATCAAGCTTTGGCTGCTATCTGCACACACAGCGTGCCCTAACAACACCGAAAAGTGTTTGCAACCACACATGGAGACTTGCTCGCACACCCACGCACACCTCTGTCAAGGTAAACGGGGTAGCTTTCGCACAGCGGGACCAATCACAGACTGAGAGCCACTTATGGTGCACCAGTCAGTGGCCCTGCAGGTGTGTGTGGGCTTCTCTGTCCACCTCCTCAATCACACCTATTTATCTTTCCCACTAATCTGTTCAACTGTCTATCAATCATTATCCTCCCAAAAGGATGAATGAGTCCTTTGCCTTTTCTCCTTCAGACTGTCTCTGTTCTGACATCTCCGTTCAACCCTTCCTCCCACCATATTACTCAAACATTTCTTTAAGCCACTTAGAGCTTGTCCAGGAACCAGAGGTAATACTGAATGAATCTTTAAACTGAACTACTAACTATTTGTACTAGCACTGATTTGCACTTTTCACATCTAGTCAGCAGGTTAGGGAAGTAGCTTGCTTATTGTAGGCAGCAGCTTTAAAATAATACAGCACATGGTAAAAAACAAAACAAAACAAAAAAAAAAAGAAACAGAAACACGGGGTCTTATCTTCACCTGCTGGTTGTTGATGTATTTAAGCTTGGATTTGAGTTTACCTTGGCTGAACTGCCTTCAACATATGGTAGGTGCTGCTTGGTTTACACCTAGAGGGTCACTTGGGCTAACCACACAACATTACTCAGAATGGGTTGATTGCAGTGCACTGTGGCAGAGAAGTTCATGTTAGTTACTGTCTCCCTGACCTGATCTTCAACACTGGGCTCCACGCTGATGTGTGGAGAAACATTAATCCTGGCAAATTCAATAATTTTAATTTGTATGGCTTATAACAATGTCATTGTTAATTTAAAAAATGTTTTGTAAAACTAATTCACCTTTGTGTCCGGTCTTTGCTAATTTAATTTAATTTCACAAGTTCAAAAATAATTCCTCTGGTTTGACCATTTTTGTATTCTGTCCTCATGTTCCTCTCTGGATCTGTCAACACTGGTTTTATCCGGAGAAATGTTCAACAGAGACAGTGCACTCTCTGACATACTTTTTTTCATTTCCACCAAAACAAGGCTGAATTATTAAAGCATATCTTCCCAGGAGGCATCAGAGGCAATCAGTGAAGTACACCGCATACTGTCGATAATGGCTGAAATTAGCATAAAAAACCATAGGTTTAGAAAAGCCACAACTCCATAAGCTTCATAACTCATTCTGTAAGTGCTGTGTGTTGCTGTGAGCCGCGCTGAGTGCTCCAGTGGTCCTGTGCATGGCTTTCATCTTGAAAGTGCTGGGAAAGCATCAGAAACCAAATCTGGTGCTTCAGAGATAGTATTTGGCCTCAGGTTTTCAGAGACGAGTTGTACAGTCTTCCCACTCACAGAGAGTGTGCAACAGAGCTGCCCTGATGCTGCTGCAATTCCATTGTCATTTTAATTATGTCTTTAATGCAACTGTTGTTTTATTGTTGTTTTCATTACCTTTAAACACCCTCAGCCTCACATGCAATTAGTGTTTTGTTGGTTTTAATTGTCCTTTTGAAGCAGGAGTAATGCAGCACTTTACATTTGATGTGTAAATGCACTGATGTTTAATGGGAGAGACCCAGGGAACAAGTGTTTCAGTGTTTCAGTGTTTTCACATGACACCAATTTGAACTATTTATCTCTTCCTCTTATCTTTCCTGTTATTTCTTTTTCTATCTCTTTCTTTCTTTCTTCTTCTTCAGTTAAATTTTGAGCCCCAGGCTGATAAATCTCTTGCAGTGTTCGTTCAAGGACACCACCTAACCCAGCTTTTCATCGACACACGAATTGTTGGGCAGATTGTTTGTTTCATTCTTTCTTTTAATACAATAATGAGTTTTGCCCTCACTGAAACAGTAGATTTTAATTATGTTTGTAGCAGAAGAATGAAATATCCACCCTGGCTGAGTAGCACAATGACTCACCGGCCCACACAGTGAAGCACACAGATACACATAAACATGCACAAACAAGTGCGCTCCTCTTTCTGTGTCTCTCACACAGTCAACATCGATTCAATGAGGAAGAAAATCTCTCTTTACTGCAGAAAATCTCTGCCGTGTCCTGAGAAGATCTCTATTCAAGTCTTTGTGTCCATGGTGTTAATGGTCACTTCCGCACATCGTTTACCAATAGCTGAATTGATCAAGGCTGATTGACAGTAACACCAATGGGGATGCACTCACGGACAGCAAAGTGCAAGGATTTTGCCTCTCAGGCACCCATCAATATCAACTTCTGAGAATTTTAGGGTGCGCAGTTCCTATCAGTGGCGATATATTGAACTTTGTATGCTGTCCGAAAACAACGTGCAGTACTTGATTTGCTGCAGTTGCATTTTGTTTATTAATTAGCTTGGGTCAGGGTTATCCCAATTAGTGTGAGCAGGTAAGGTATTTTTAAGGTATTTTTTTATCATCTTTCGTAGCAAAACACATGCTCTGAATTGGCCTTTCTGCAGAGCAGGTGTGGAACCCACAAGAGAGTTCACTTGAGTTCAAATGTGGTTGTAGCATCTCTCATTTAAGCTGCGCACTGGCTGGAGAGCTGGTTGAGCACCTAGTGCCTGATGCTGATTGAAAGCTCGAGGGAGCGCAACAGGTTTGCCTTTCTGACCCTCACAGTGCAGCTCAGTGCATGAGTGCAATGTATCATCGCACAACATCAGTGCAAGCCCTTTTACAACCTTTGTTTTGTTACATGTACTGTGAAGTATAAACTTCCATACTAAGAATCAATAGGAAGGTTTAACTGCATTGTGCATTTGAATTGCAGATGCATGGAACACGGGTACATGCTTCAAGTCCTGTTTTGTACGTAAGGCGTAAATGTAAAGGACTCAGAACACCACCAGTGTGCACTCACAGACGAAAGTTAACCTCAATCACTGGGAATCCTAGGTGTAAATCATTACAGAAGGGATTGAATTTCACTTATCTCTGCACCGTTAAAAGGCTTTCTGCGAATCCAGAATCAGCCACTGATGGGTGATGGTGCTTGAATCAAAAACTTACGTTCAGCTACGGCCAATTTTGAGTAATCGGTCAATCATCAATCAAAATCAGACTTCGAGACGCCAGATCTGAATCCGAATGAGTCATGATCCTGGCTCTGTGGTGGTGAAGCAGTTGTCTCAGTCATCGTTTGTAATTTACCATCCTGATTATCCGAATGAGACACAGAGCCGTTCGGAAGCGGACACAATCATTTTCAGAATATGAATGAGAATCACATTGACAATTACCTTCATTAGTCAGAGTGCCAGGACTTGTATACACTGTGTGGTATCTCACTGTATGACATTATCCAAGTGATAGTAATCTACAGTAAATGAGTTATGGGAGCACGGTGGAGCCTACGTTCCTCCATTCTGCTGAAAGATGATTATAGTGTTTATGATCGAAGCCGGAGTCAGTGTTGGAGAAAATTACAGGCGCTGTGTCCAACCGTGTAAAAAACAGTTATTCATGATTATTTCAGCTTGGTGACAGACATTCATTGAGTTCAGAGGACGTGGTCTGTGTAATATGATCATTAAAATTGGTAGAATTGGTGAACTGTGGTAAAATTTGAAATTGTGATAATTTAAACGTTTAATGAAAACACTAATTACTTTTGAATTACTCTGTTATTTTCATATTTAGTTTTCAACTTTAAGTAGCTTTTCATTTTCAAGACAGCAAGATAATTCAATATTATTACACACACTGTCTGTATATTTTTTTATACTGACAAATCCATGTGAACTCTGAAGGCATGAAGAGACATTGGAGTTCTGTGTCGTAATTCATAAACATGTATATAAATAAGTAGGTGTGTGTGTCCAAGCCCTAAGCTAAGCCAGAGGCAGAGGCAGATGGAGGGAGCAAACAAGGGTTAGAGACAGATGTGTCTCTGTGAGTGTGTGTGTGCGTGTGCATGTGCGTGTGTGTGTGTGAAACAGACAGGGGAAAGCGAACACATCCTCATAAATAATGGACAACATACCCACGGAAGAGGTTGGTAATTAGGGGAGTGAGATAGAGGGAGAAACAAAGAGACAGTCAAGTACACAAATATAAATAGACAGTGAGTGCTGGGACAGAACGTGAGAGAGAATCAATAGATACAGATTTCTGTTTGATCATGCTGTCAGTTTATTCCAAAGCTGCTGTGTGCATTGGGTTTCTGAATATTCAAACCTATGGAAAACAAAGGCAAATGAACAAATTACGACCCAGAATAACCTGCTGGCTTGCTTACAGCTTCAGTGATCTGACTATGATGGCTGGTACTAAAAAAAATTAAACCCAAGTTGTAATAAACTTTAGTTTTCATTTGATTGATGAATATTCATTGACTACTTTGTAGTAATTCCAGTCAAGGCCCATTTTAGATTTTAGATGCTTGTTTTATTGGTAATTTTATTTAAATAAAGGGTTTGAATACTTCTTCTACCACTGGACAGCGTCTGTTGAAATATATTCACTAGGTAGACTAAGAGAAATTCAGTTGACAACAAGGGTTTTCAAGTAGGTTCAAGGTGGAGTCTACTGGAGGAATATTTATATTTTATTGCACATCACACTCGCAGATCTCAGATTCTATGTAAATCGAATTTGTAGTGATAAAAGCACAAATATCTCGTGAAACGATTCCAAACACATAGACAGAGAAGATTTCCCTTTAGATTTAATTACTGAAAAGTGTTTGTCTGCAGTGTTTGTTTGCATTTAGCAGTAGACCTGTCAATTAAGCGGGGAGTGACTGCAGTGCACATTCCTGTGCTTTAATTTTTGTTGATGGACAAGACTGCTTTGTTTACACTGGGATCACATTTCTGGCTTTGAAATAGAGTAGATAGGAATTTTAATGCTGATGGCTGTTTTCAGTTAATCTGGTGAAACTGCATTTCTTCAGATTTTATTCACAGATCGCATTCAAGCAAACAAATAAGGTCGATTTTTTATCTGACAGTTCAAACTCTGATTGTGCTAATCATCCATAAAGATCACAGCAGACTGATTTTATTTCGTTTATACATTGAACAGTGTCCACATTAAAATCAGTTACTGGTTTTAGGTGTGCACTGGATGCCATGCACGCAAATCCTGAATTATGTCTGGTTTTCTGCTGCTAGTTTTATATTTAAATAACCATTCTTCTGGGCTCCAGGCAGACTCTCACATACTGCTGTGAGCAGGAATAACTACCTGATCTTATGAAAGTGTGACAGCTAATGTCACGACAGCTGCCAAACTTGTGAGTCTCTTGTATTTCACACAAGGTTTCATTTTTCATTTATTCATTTACTCTTATATGTGTGTGTGTGTGTGTGTATATAAGA
>JBBMJY010000016.1:2051581-2062797 GCA_037833715.1 Toxotes lorentzi | reverse complement strand
TATATATACACACACACACACACACATATATATATATATATATATATATATATATACACACACACACATATACAAACTCACACGCACACTCAGAGCAGACTGCTCTGTTGGTTGGGTGTGTTGGCTTGTTGAAAGCCTGTGGGGGGACTTGTCAGCTCTCATCGACTTTTGGAACACACCCCTTCCCGCTCCTTCTCCGCATCCCAGTGTGCTACAACACGCTTGTCACTGCCCACACACTCTATTCACTCCGTGTCTGTGTGTGGGTGTGTGTGCTTATGTGTGTGTGTGTGTGCTGGAAAAGGCAGAGGCATATTCAGCTTTCTATCTGTGCTTGAATGTGAGTGGGCATGAGCAGCACTAAGTGTGTATATCTCTATAAATATTTTATTTTTTATCTTTATTTTTTAATTTATTGTGCTGTCTGACACAGACGTACCAAGTGTGTAAAGAAAAGACCGTGTGTAACAGGCGGTGTGTTTGCGTGCCTTTCACAGCTCCAACACTGGTAAACATCCTGCGCTCTTCCTCTTTCTCCTGCTGTCTTCATCTCCCTCGCTGACCGAAGCAAACGCACAGAGCTCGGTGTTGGTGGAACATGCTGGGTGTTGCACCATCAAAGCCCTGCAGAGACAAAAAAAACAAAAAAACATGAAATCAGACATGATTCAGGACAAGGATTCATACATCAAGTTGAAAAGCCACAGTAAAAGCAGATGTGTGCAAATTTTCTACCCTACAGGGGCAGGATAATCACCAGTAGCTGGTTTGAAAACATCAGTGGTCAAAATAACCCAAATTCTTTTTTACTGTCTTGTATTTGCCCATTACAGAGAAACAAATTTTACAAATCACTTATTAATTCTGTAAGCTAGCTAAGTCAACTTCTTGGTTTGGTGTTAATTTAACATGTCAGATACACATTTAATCAGCGTTTAATAAAATGCAAGTAAAGGATCTGACTTGGTAACAGGAGATACCCAATATTATTACTTGAATTCGAATTAAGGCCGAAAACTCTTGATCGGGACATCCCTGTTAGAAAGAAAAAGGCAGCAGTGGCCAATAAAATGAACATAATATGAGACCTGACTAAACAAACAGGGGACAAAGAGTTGCGATTTTATACTCATTAACCTTGAACTTCACTTTCATTGAGTTGCTAATGAGCTATGTTAACCAAACTATGCTGCATGTGGCCTCAGTTAAAGTATCTTGAAATTCCAGGCAGACATTAGTCATTTCAACACCATCTATATTCTGAGCATCTGTTGCAGCACCACTCTGGTTCATCTTACTTTCCTGTAATCCAAATTTGATTTCATTCTGACTATAACCCCAAAATTAAAGAAAGCACGTAAATCAAGTGGGTAAAACTATTTCTGTTTTGCGATGAAAGCGAGAGCTTTTTTGGAAAGTAATCTACAGTCCCAGACTGTTCCCTTTCACCCAGATCATCAATGAATTGATCGGCTGACTACAGATAAAAACATTGACTGTAAGGCTTCTTGCTTGACTTCTAATTCTGCTAATTCTTCACTGGACCTGCATGAAGTGTAATATTTTGTATTGTATTTCTGTATTCCCAACGCTTAGTGTGATGAACAATAATCGGTGTTCTGACAAGCCATGCCTCTTTTTAATCAGCGGGATCTTCACATCACTGAGTTTTTCATGGCGCAGTTTCTATAAAATCAAGATTGTCATAATGAGATTTTGAGGTTTTAAGGAGCAGTTTGTGTCTGAGTGTGTGTCTGAGAGAGAATGCATTTCTTTCCTCATTCATCCAATCCATTTTCCTCCACAGTATGTAATGCAAAGTAGAGAAAGCAGCTTAAACAGCTGCAGCTGTCAGTCAGATGGGATCAGACTAATGAAGGATAGCAAAGAGAAGAAGCAGAGGAAGTCAAAGGAGGAGAAGGAGGAGGAAAAGGAGGAGGAGAGGAGGCTTGAACTTCTCTAACAGCAGGATTTATCCAGGAAGACTTTGATCCCTCACTTTGGCTCCAAACCTGAGTTGTATGACAAGTAATAGGTCTGCAAATAATTTGAATTCTCACTCAGGCATCCGATGTCACCCAGAGGCAGTGAGGTCACACATGAGAGAAGAGACAGCACATTTGTCACAAAGTGGTTTACAGAGCAAATAAAACAATAAAGAGGAATCCCACTGTGAATATCAGCACAGCTCTTTGTTTGTGTGGGCTGAGAAAAAGCTGGAGAGGAGACGAAAACGAGCAGAGGACGATGAGACGAGAGGATGGGAACCGACAGGAGAGAGGAGACTACAAAATGTGGAAAACATGTTCACACGCATGTTTGTTTCTCAAGTCTAGATTCATTCATCATTTCCGTCCCTTCTCTTCTGACTTTTATTTGAGAAAATCATCTTTATTTTCTGGCAGCACATTGGGGCAATGTTTAGCACTGTGGCTTCACACCATGAAGGTCCAAACCCAGACTGAAATATCTCAGCAGCTATTGGACAGGTTGCTATAAAAGTTTGTACAATAATTTACTTTTTCCAGAGGATGAAACCTTCCTTCATAGTAGTTAGTTAACAGTCAACAATGAATGCAGCTCTACCATACAGCACAGCAGACTGCTGCTGTGAAACAGACTAGATGCTAAGCAGTGTTCTCCCCTGGAAAAACACAGCCAAACACACACACCTCGTCCTTCTGTCTGGACGTGCACCCCCTGTGGTGTTTAACCTGTGTGTGCTGGCACCTCCAGTGTCAGTTACCTAAATGTAGAGACAGCGTGACGCAGTGTAGTGCAGCCTCCTTTACCCTCTCATTATAAGCGCACGTCAATTCCATTTAGCCTTTAAAATGTTTTCTTCTCCACATGCCCAACACTCATCCACCCACACAAACCCAGCACACATGCTGACTACAGATGTAGGAGAGGCCGCAGTTGTGTTTCCGTCTAAGTGTTGAATGAATTCTATGCATTTTTTAAACATTTATGATATGCAAAAAAAAGAAAGGTGAGGCATATCTTGACTACAAGTGTGTAGGTTTAAACTGCACCATCTTTCCAACCTTGGAGACATTTTGAAGAAAAGTACAACACATTCTTACGCATTCATACACTGACTGAAGCCACATCTGAACATTACCTCCATCCATTATCCCTCATTCTCTCTGCTTGACTAAACGCTTTGCACCTCCTCCCAGCCATCATTACATCCAATGTGTAGCTAAAGGTCGATACACTCCCCTTCACCCCTCTCGTACAAAACAGCCAATTATCACATTATCATCTTCTCTTTCTTTCTCAAAATGATTTTCTTCTCACTTCATCTCCCATCCATCATACTTACCGTCCCTTGTCGTCTCCTTCATGACTTCAGGTGTCATGATTAGCAGTGCCATATGGCACACAGCACCGTAAATGCAATGTGTGCATCGAGCCCAGGAACAAACACGATGCAGATGGATGACGTGCCATATGTTGGCTGACATGACCTTGAGTTTGTGAGAGAATGTGTATATCTCAGCCTCTGTGTATGTGTGTGTGGTTTTATAAGGTGGGGGATGACCTAAACGATTGTCCTGTTTCCTGTCAGTCGATAGCCAAAGTGAAACTGTCAGCTCAAGAACACACGCTTGCCATTTAATGCCCTTCTAATGACACCTCGGCTCCAGAAATATCACAGCCAGAAGAAAGTATCCTGTGTGTCCGTCTGTGTGAGCGTGTGTTTGTGTGTGTGTTCACAGTCAATGAAAGTGAGGGAGCAAATAAGTTACGTCAACACACAATCACACACATAAATAACTGAATAACAACCACTAAATGAAAACTAAAGTTCATGTCTCCAAGTGCACTAAGTGAAGAGTCACTCCTAGCTTTACTCTGCCTGGGGATTTGACTCTCCTACATTTAGCCATTTAGGCTAAATGTCAGATTTACCATATTGGCCTTCATTACATACCCAGCCTCATTTCCCTCCTGCAAAAGTTTCCTCCCATTGGGCCGAGGAATGTTCCGGCCTCTACAAACCACAGAAAGCTGACAATTTGCTGCTGCTCCATCACTCCTTGCACCCTTGCAAGGAGTGATGGAAAGTTATTATACATTTGATCGAGTCCACTTTGGGGGTGCTTGTACTTAACTTGAGTATATCCATTTTCTGCTACATTTACAGCCAGACATTGTACTTTAGCTGCACTTCATTTATTTGACAGCACTGGTTACTTTACAGAGTTAGATTTTACATAAAAAGCATATAAGAAGCTTATAAAGCACAATACATTCTCACCTTATAAACCCCTGGTATCCACCATGTTTGGCTATTGAACCTCTAAGGATGTCACTGAAATATGGAAAGCGTGGCTGACCCTTGTGGTTCACTGCTAACTGAACAGTTATTACCACTGTCAGTGGCTAAATGAACCAGGCACAGGCGGCAACTCAGTGCAGCTTAGAGTTATGCTGAAATTAAATATGCATCTGGGGTGAGAACAGTTTTCATTTAGTTCCTTACAGGAGGGTTGTACTCAGTTGTGGCTCCTTGTCCTTGTTCAGATATCCATGAGTTAGCACTTCCACAAAAGATGAAAATGGAATACAAATTTGTGCCACAGGACTTCATTTTCTTTTCTATTCTACACCATTACTCATCTCATGACCACTCAGATTCATCCTGTGACCCCTTTGGAGGGACCCAGTCCTTCTCCCACCAAGGCTTGCAAGAGACCCTTTGTTGCTTTGTTTGTTCACCACAAAATTGCAAAATCCTGCATCGATCCACCAGTTCTCGTTCTCCCTTTTGCTCTGCTCCCTGCCTGGATTTTACTTCTCCGCCTCTTCTTCTCGCCTCTCTTCTTCTGGCTTCCTTTGGGCACTTTTTTTGGTGCCACATTCACTGTTTTTAGACACAGCATTGACGGCTCTGTTCCCGGCCTGGAACTCGACTTTGGGGCGACTGGCGTGTATGTGTGTGTTGACATCCTGAATATGCGTACATGTCAACGTGTTTGTCAACACTCTTGGAGTTGTCGGCTCACGTCACTGTCAAGTCTTCTTCTTTTTGTCTCCGTCTTGTCACCGCTCCTTCCTTCAAATGGCCTCTTGTCTCCCCATCGTCTCACAGCATCGTATCTCTGTGCCCTTAATAGTCTCACAGCAGTACATTTCACTGCTCACTTCATTGACGCTGCTGTCAAACGTGGTGACTCAGGATTCAACATACCCTCCTCTTTTCCACTTTGTTCTATGCAAGTTAATGTGTCACCCACATTTTTCTCAACACAATTCTGAGACAGCCCGTCATTCCCGCGTATGTAAGCAGGTTCTTTCATGCTAACTGTCAAATCATGAAAAATCTTATTGCCCACATTTCGTTCTTTGCAAAAGACAGTGGTGACATGTTCAATGTATTTTTGGTCGTTGTTCTTAAATGCAAAAGAAAAACAGCGCTGTCGTTTGACATTTAACAGTTGCTAATAAGATGTTCACGATGTCTGCAGCTATCACCGGTTTTTGTTTGTGTAAATTCATAGTAACACATACATGTTTAGATAATGAGTGTTTCCTTTCACACTGAAAAACACTCAACAGCATCTGTTTTGCTGTTTGTCTTTCCCTCTGTTCTGTCTGATATTAGTTTCTGTGTGTGTGTGTGTGTGTGTGTGTGTGTGTGTTGCCTCCCAGTGCGACATCAGTCACTCGCCCTTGCCCACAGTCAGCTGCTGATCATGAATCTTAATCAGGGAAACACACGCACACACGCACACACACACACACACACACACACACACACACACACACACACACACACACACACACAGTCATTCAGTCAAACACATATTCAGACACAAAAGTGCACTAACACACACACACGAGCACACACCCTCAGGGTCGTGTCTGCAGCAGCAGTTTGCATGTGAGTCAGTGGAATACCTGCACTGCAGTGGCATACAGGTTGTTTGGCTGCAAGGATGTATGAGCAACATGAGGCCTGAGGTACACATCACATCTGTGTCTCTCTCTCCCTTTCCCACACACACACACACACACACACACACACACACACACACACACACACACTTCCCCTCCCTCTCTAACCCTCCTGCCAGTTTTGTTGTCTCTGGAGTGTCACCTTATCAGATTGTGCGATGCATTGACGGCTTCATTTAAATCCAGCGTGGTCTCTCTTTCTCTCTCCTCCCCTTGTCCTTCTCAGCTGCTTTGCTGTGTCACTCTATCACAACTGTCTTGTTCCACTCCTCCGTCTCTCCCTCTCTCTCCTTGTCCCTGTCTTTTCTTTCCTCAGCTGTTCCCCTCTCCATATTTCTCTCCTGAATTCCCTCCACTGCTCCCCTCTCTCCTGTCAGTATAACTGCTTTTCCTCCCCACATTTTCTCACCCTGACATGATGTGACCACACTGGAAGCCCTGACAGCTATTTCTACACATGCAGTCATGAGCCTCTCAGAAGAGGTCAATAGACATGGTTAACCTCTGGAATATTTAGCAACTTTTTCACTTTACTTCAGATTATAGACTAATACAAACAGGTAACTTTGCAGAGCCAAACTACATCTTGTAAGCTCGGACCTTGTTATGTGAGATCTGATGTGAAAGCATCAAAAGAGACTTGAGCACTACTAGAGGTAGATACCAGGCAACTACTAAATTTGCTTAGAAACAGAGGACTCAACTGAAATCAGATATATTTTTTATCCCCTCACCTCCTTCTCTTTTTTCCTCAATGTCAATCTCTCCCTCCTCCTCTCTATTATCCCTGATCTCATTTTACAATGGAGCTGCACCAGACGTTATTATACACCAAGGGCTTCATTAAACCCACACTGCAAACTAAACTGAACAGCCTCACTCTAATAGGCCACTGTACAGCTCGAAACAAGTTCTCTCCCACATTATACACACCCCACCACAAGGCAATAAAGGAAATTGAATGGTTTATTGGAAAAACACATTAAGTTAAACCTCCTAAAATGTAGTTCTTTCATGAGAAATACTTTATTGTGGCTGATAAATACCTTTCATGTCACCAATTATGTCTTCAGGGTTGAGAAAAAATTCTCATAAGACGACACAACTGCTACATGCAGAAGCCACAGCAGAAGCTCTGCTGTAACTTCCTTTCATTTCTACTGTCGTTCTAATAAAATGTGATGCAGCACATATCATAAAGTTGCAGCGTTATCCTTTACCTTCACAAATATAACAGAATTGTGCTGCAGGGCACAAAGCAGAGAATGGTAGGTATAGTATGACAAACATAACAGATAATATGTTACAGCGAAGTGCTGGATCATTACAGAAAGCAGAGAGTAAATAATGTAAATAAGTCAACATGAAGAACTTAAATGCCCTTTTATTAGTTTCCACTTGACTGCTGCTCCTCTTTCAAAACAGTGTGTCATTGTTGTGGTGCATGCTCTGATGATTTTGTTCCCTTTGGGTTTCTGAGTAATGTTTTTCTGGTGCATCTGTGGCTCGGTCCCATTCACAGAAAAACTGTCCCCACACTGACAAAAACATAGAAGAGGCTCTAAAGATGCAAGAAGAGTAGCTGCATTTCATGAGCAAAACCAGGCTGTCACATGGAAACTGAATTTAATATTAACACTGATGCAATCAGTTCATCTAATTAAAATAGATATACTACAAACATGAAACACAGTAAAAATCACTGCTGTGACGTGACCTTTGGTTTTCAGTTTCTGAATCTACCTGCATCACCTGCTGATGCCTGTCTTCTTCATTACGCCCCAGCTGGTCCTGATTTTTTCAGACAGCATCTTCAGCCACCTCTTGTGAGTACTTCCAGTTTCCTTGCTGTCTTCACTGTGAGATTTTCTGCCAGAAAACCAAGAAAGTTTTTTTTTCTCCCTAATCATTTGTGTGTCCAGTCAGTTTTCTTCATTTTACATGCAGTACTGTGCCAGCATCCTGCCTTAGCCCACTAGTTTCCTGCTGAATCTCATTCACACACTCCCAGTCTCTCCTGTTGTCTACAGCCAGTTTGCATTCATCTGTCTCCATCCATTACTCTTCGTCTCGCTTCAATCTTCCCTCAACAAGCTCAGTCTGGTCTCCTGTGCAGCCTACTCTGGTGCCTGCTGACCTTCTCCATTTACCTCCAATCCCTCCACTCGGCTAAGTGACTCTCAAATAAAGTTTCTTATGACTTTTCACCTCCCTCCATCTCTTTGGGTCTGCTTTTAGGATTGGTCTTCAAGTCCTGTCAGTGTGTCACTTGCTTAGCCTGTCTGGAGCTCTGTAAGCTATGTGGTAAGTGAGTTTTTAAAGAGATGTCAAAAAGCTGATTGCTGGATCACGGTTAAAGCTGACAGATGCAGCTAATTGATATTCCACCTGGTAAGACCCTCCAGCTGTGCCACCTCTCTGACCTCTGCAGTTTCTATAACAGTACCTATATCCTTTTCATGGAAAACATGCACAACATTTAACTGGTTGCACTCATTTACTCTGGTTATCCTGATATAGATATGGTTATGCTTTTGAATTTAGCTGGAAATTGTTGTCGCAATTTGCCACATTACAGTGTAACGCTCTTAAGTGCCAAATAGCTTTCCCATTTCAGCAAAATGGGATGGAAGCTCTTATCCTCTTTGCACAAAATAGTTTCTGTTTGCCTCTTCATCCCTTACTATCTGTATCAGTGGGCTAGTTGGCAGACAGAGGAGATAAGTCCATCCCAGTTAGTTTTGCAGTTTGTGGGCCTAATCTTCATTTGCACCACACACTGAAGTTTCCACATTCATCAAAACAAAGTGGCCTGAAAAGGTCACTGGATTTTTAGCTCTCTCTCTTTGCCAAGTGGTAAGTATTGAATAGTACTTACAGTACAGTATTAACAGTATTAAATACAGTATTAAAATGGTATGTAGTTTGATTGTGGTTTACAACATTTGCATATAGATCAGGAACATCTGACGCTATTCAAACTCAGGAGTTATTTCTTCCTGAGAACAGGACTGTGTTTTCCAAACGCTGCTGCATGAAAAGAGAAAAAAAGACTTTAGCTGTTGTGAAACACAGTGTACAAGGTCAACAGACGCTCTTATATTTCATTCAAGTAAAAGTTATGCTGTGGACACGCAGAGACAGAATTATGCAAGTTGCTTATGTCATCTTTTCAGGAACTAAGAAAAGAACCCATTACACCCGTTTCCAGGAATGATTTCTGGGCATTTTTCAAGGCTGAAAGGGTTTCAGAAAGCTTAGGATTGCAAATTTTCTGACTCTTATAGTTACGAATGAAACATGAGAATGACCATAATTGAATTGTCAAGATTTTTTCTTTTTCCTAAGAGAGCAGACATTACTTATTTCTGTCACAGAAAAGCATGGTCATGTATCATTAAACACATTGCACCAAAAAAGCCAGAGAGACCACCGCTGTGTCCCAGTTCCACTCTACACATTGACTGTATAATATAAAACAAACACCATCTTGCATCAGCTAGTGTGCAGGAAATTTGTTCACATGACATGTTTTGCACATACGAGAAAAGATCAGTCGACCTGTGGCTTTGCAAAGCTACTGCTGATTTAAAATCTGAAAACAAAGACAAAGCAAATTGTTGTTTTCTCTGCATCAAACTCAAAAGTTAATCTTGTGTAATTACTTTGCAATTGGTAGTTGGATCATCCATCCATAGAATATACTAAGTCTTAATTCTTTCAGCCTTATCCCAGTGAGCGGTAAATGTATCCACTGTTACATTTCTTCCAGCCGTGCTGCCAATTCAACCAGAGATTAATAAATCCTCCAGACTCCAGCCCAATAATCAAATATTGTTCAAACTGAACGAGGACATTTGTTTGATTTATCGCTTCGATTGATCTTGATTTGCAAAAATTATTTTCATTCTTTCAAAATATCTGCCACTTTAAAACAAATCACTGGTAAGAAAAAAAAATGAGTTGAGCGATTTTTATTGTCTTTACTGTCATTAACCCTCTTCCAAACACATTTTTATTCTCTGAAAAAATGTGGTTGAAACCAAAAAATTAAGCTTTTAATTCTAACATGAGCTATCATTACAAATGGCACCTACTAATCACAGTACTAATTAATTACAAATGTTATTTTTTTTTTTAAATAGAGGATGAATCAAGTCCTTATAACAGAAGTGCTTTTAAAGACTGAAACTTATATTTAGAGATTTTTTTTCTCAGAGCATGAGGAGGCTCTGTATACATAACAGTGCTGGTCTCAGTTTAATAGTGCTAACATGGAGGGTATCAGAGAGCTGACTTCAGTCCCAGTTGCTGCCTCTCATCTGAACTCCTTTTTAAAAAAGGGTTTAAGAATAATTACAGCCGTGTGTGGACCTACGCTTTTAGTGTGTGTATCCTCTGAGTGCTTGTGAGAGTGCTTTGAGTCTGATTTGCTCTCCTCTTGAGACTGCATGGAGAGGGTGAATGTTTTGGATAATGTTGCACTCCAAAGCTCTGCTGGTAATTACCTTCCTGAATCCGGCTAAATAGAATTGTCGCTGACTGCGGTCTTTTTCTTATTGTTCATTTAAAACAGTGAAATACTTCATAATAGAGGGAGCAAAGGAGTACAAAAAGTTAACTCGATACTGCATTTCAAAACTGCCTCTGGGCAATAACCTCTCTTTTTGCAGTTGCTTCACCTCGCTCTGTACTCTGCCTGATTTGGAGAAAGGTCCCAGAAATCCCAAAAGCCAAGTGTTATTGATTTTGATACACTGCAAGGCCGCTGGAGGATTTGTGGAGCCACATCAAAATCCGGCAATGTAGCCTTAAAGTACTAATGATCGTAACCTTCTTTACTGTTTCAGCCACACTAACAGCGCGGCTCAAGGGATGACAGAGAGTGTTGTTAGTGATGTGCAGGGTGTGTGAGAGAAACTCAATGTGCCCTTTTTAAGCACAATGTACAAACAGTCTGAATTAACACGTTTACAAATGCCAGTTTTGTTTCACAAATCTCATATGTTCACAGCTATAGCTCACATTGGAAATTTAAACACTGAAGTCATTTGTCATCTAAGGAGACATCACATTCGTTTGACAGAGTAAGGTAAAGTAATCATACTGTAGTTAGCTACACGACAGCAGATTTATAGTTCGTCTTCTTCATCCATTCCACTTTTATAATGTTATAAATGTGTGTGTGTGTGTGTGTGTGTGTGTGTGTGTGTGTGTGTGTGTGTGTGTGTGTGTGTGTGTGTGTGTGT
>JBBMJY010000016.1:2028434-2046704 GCA_037833715.1 Toxotes lorentzi | reverse complement strand
TGTGTGTGTGTGTGTGTGTGTGTGTGTGTGTGTGTGTGTGTGTGTGTGTGTGTGTGTGTGTGTGTGTGTGTGATGTGACATGTGCATGAGCCTGTGCACAGCAGCAAGGGTGAGAAAGAAACACGCTGGGGCGGAGTGGATTCAAATATACTGTAAGTTCGCCATAAACAAGACCTAAAAATACCCATCACTGCCTCCCTGTGGTTTCTCTCTGGGTCCATCAAAGTACTCTTTTGTATTAAGCTGTCAGCAGCTGCACATGAATTCTTTAGAAACATCCCAGGAACTGCCTCACAGAGTCGACATGAGCAATAGAGACATTACTTAGTATGAAAGGGCAAAACTTAATATTTCAGGGACTTTTGTACATTTCAGGGCTGGATGGCAAGTTTATTCTCATTAAATATTCACCTGCCAATTAGTTTTTCAATCGATTATTTACACATTTGCATGGTCTGAAAACTGTCTTGTCTAAACACAACTCAAAAACCCAAAGATTCAATTTCCTGAGAGTTTCCTGGTCAAATAAAGATTAGATACAATAACTAAACAACAGGTGAACAGGGACTGGTCGACAGTACTCAGACAGTACTCAGTACAGAAAAAGCACATAAGTACTGTGCATGGAGCACACAGGTATCTGGCATGCCTCTAGCAGAAATTGGATCACCACCCATCACTGCAGGTGCAGTGTCACGTTTATTTCTCTCCTCTGTCTCTCTCCTCCCTCAGACTCCGAGCCCTGGCCATCCAGCACTGTACATGTTCCAGTTGTATGAGTCTGGCACAGCTCTACTCCTCAGTCGCTCAATCTATCACCACTTTCTTAGGCTCCGACATGGCTGCAAACAAATATGAGGTGCTGCGAAATGATCTTGTTGCACATTGATTTTCCACCGTTTCCTCACATGGTGGGAAAGTGTTCAGTCTGAGGAGCAATTTGAGCTGTGAATCAGTTGCAGAGAGAAATTCAACAGTGTTAAGTAGGAAGATGTTATGTTTCGTTGACATATCTTTGTGGACAACCCTCTGTTAGTACCTTCTGCGCATAGGGAAATGTCCCTAGACTTGTATTTTAATGTAAAAGCACGTATTTAAATTTCATTACATTAAATTACACAAACTTCTTTCCTCTCCAGTTTCCTTTCTCCTCGTGTCCTATTCTCTCTTTCTCTCTCCATTCTCATCAAACCGTTTGTAATAAAGTAACTGCAGATACATTAGACCAAATCGTTATGAATCATTTTTATGCTGCTCTGTAATGAATATGGCCAGACTAAATCAAATTAACCTTTTTCAAGCCTATCAGCTTCCAGATGCTCCGGATAGCTAAAGAAGATTCATATCTCTGCAAGCTCTCCCTTTCTCTCATTCTCAGTCTGATGGTGATGCAAGATTATGTGTCTTGCATTGTTCTTCTTGCTGCTTCACCTCAAACAACCCTCCAACAGCTCTTTGCATGTTTTACATTTTAAGCTGATAAGTTTTAGCAGCCCAGAATTAGATCTCACACAGCAAACGTATTCCAAAACCTTTCTGGACATTCGTGGTCATTTCAAGCTTTTATATCTTACATTATTTGACCAGTTTCAGAGAAAGAGTATGTCTGTAACATGCTTTCCACTCTGTTCTTACCTCATCATCCCTTGCTTTCTCTTTATACAGTCTTTGAACCACAGGACATTTCCCTCTCTCCTACCTCATTTTTCTTCTCCTCTTTTTGCTTTTCACTTCTTCCTGCATTAGCATTTTCCTCCACATCACCCTTGTTTTTCTTTCCCTAGTCTTTTTGTTTTTGCCCCTCTTTACAGAACATTTTTCTCCCTTTTCCATCTCTTTTTTTAACCTGTTTTTTCACCCTTTACACTTCTCACTTCATCTCCAATTGACTCTGTCACTTCTGTCCCTCTCTCCAGTCTAAAAGGTTGACCTGAGCTGATCCTGTGATACGCCAGATGATTCAGAAGATGACTTAAAATTGCTTTTGTAAGATTTAACAGGAAAATGCCTTTTGCAGTCTTCTTGGTGCAGACACATTACCTCAAAGGAACTGTAACACACGGCTAAAAGTGACAAAGACAAAGACAAGAGTAGAAGTGCAAGGAAGCAAGGAACTGAAGCAGAGGCAGACAGGAAGGAGTTCATGCATGTAATATCCAAAATTTCAGAGACATCTGTTCTCTCAAAATGGTTCCTACCTTGGGCATGGTCTGCACTAATGAATGTACATAAGCAGAGAGATCTATTGAAAAATGATTGCAAAAGATATAAAACCACAATTTCACCCATAAAAGGCTCAGTTGCTAAAGTGAGATGTGAAAGTGAGTCACCAAAGTGAGTTTGTGAGAAAACAAGGTACTGAACCAACATTGCTCTGAGTATGTTTATATATATATATTTAAAATATGCAAATGTATGGGTGTTTTTGAAAGACAATGAAAATCAGAAATTCACAGAGAAAAATGCAAAAATGTGTCAAAAGACTAACTTCACATTTGAAGTTGCTTGTTGATGTATTTTGCCATTATTTGTACTTTGCAAACTTCCCATGCACACATGGATGGCTGGGTGATTTGATGGATGGATACTGTACTGTAGAACTTTGGCTTCCAGCACCTGGAATGAAAACAAACATCTTATTGCACTTCATTAACTTTGATTAATTCCTCAAACACCAAGGGCTGCTTACTAGGCATAGAGATGGCACTAATGTGTTTGGATGTGTCCAAGACACCACTTCCAATTTACTAATTTGTATGCACAAGGCATTTGTGAAACCAAAAGTTGTGACATTGTGACATCTGATTATGTATAAAATGTAATATCAAAAATATAGTCTATATATTTTTGCCTTTTTGTGTCCTTTGCAGTAAAAGTAGTCAGTTTAATGGCATCAATGGACTCTGCGATAACAATTTTATTGTGTGTCATGCAGCGAGATGGGTCTGATAAAACAAACTCTTGCGTCAGACTGTACACCATCAGTTCTGAGACATGTCAGCTGGTGCAATGAATCATTGCACATTGTCATGTCATGTCACATTCTAGTTGGTTTGTGAACGGTCGAGAGACTTTGGTCCTGAGTGTGAGACTCTGTCTTTGGTTTCAAACAGCCATTTGTGGACGTGTTTATCTGTGTGATCTGTGGCTGCCATTTTAGAATGACAACAAAAGATTTCACCATGTTTTTCTCACTACCTGTCAACTCACGTCCCAGACAGCCAGAAACTGCATGGTGTAAAGGGGCCTTAACTTATTCTAACCCAAATCCTGGCTTTCACTGCTACCATGACTTAAAAGAAAAGGACAAGGGCTTAAGGCTTTAGGATGACAACTTGATTTTATTGTTTTAAAGGATTAACAAAGTAAACTCCACTATCAGAGCTCAATGAACAGCAGTGCACCTTAATACCCTCAAGCAGGAGCGGGGGACTCAGTTTGGAAGATTTTTAATACCTTTCTATTCCTGTGCCACTAACACAAACACACACAGACACACAAATAGATGACTACAGGCCTTAAAATTGAGCTGAGTGGGCCCAGCATCACTTCAGTGACTTCAGTGCTGCATTTAGTCAACTGCAGACTAAAACAGCTCTGAGAGGAATATAAAACTGCTTCATAACCATGTACAGGCGTGTGCTTGCGTGTGTGTGTGTGTGTGTGTGTGTGTGTGTGTGTGTGTGTATCCGTCTTTTTATGTGCCCCTGCAAGATGTTTTCATTCAGGCTTGTTTGGTGGGTGTATGAGTGGAGGGAATACCAGTGACTGGGGAGCTTATCTCAATTACAGTAGATGCAGTTTTTGCTATGATAAGCTATCTGACAAGTCTGTTTATCTGCCCGAACATTATATCCTCCAAAGAAAACACCTTAAATGTTGCTCAAAATACCTACAGCTACAAAACACACACTGATACTGTGAAACATTATCGTTGTTAAACCTGTTTGGGGAGTCTGGGTTTGGAGAAAGAAAAGAATAATGACGCAATCACGCCCACAGTTTTCTTCAGTCCAAACCAAAATTGAAAAGTTTAAGCATTTTGTTCGTCCCTTAAAGCCTTGGGCGGCCCATTTTGAGCAAACCAGAGATTGTGCACAAAAATTACATGGACTCACAAATAGTTCGGGCAGAGTTTTGGCAACTAAAAATAAATCAAAACTGATCAAATTCACTTTCATGTAAGTTAAGATATTAAAAGAATCAAGACAAATATTAACACAACATTTCTATGCAAAAGTGGTATATGCAGTTTTTGTTTGCAGCTTTCTCTTGCAGTAGGAAAAGACGGAAAAGCCACGCCGGGGCTTTCAGTTGTCTACACCCCTAGCTCCCATACCTCTTTCTTGCTATTGCGCTATCCTCATTGCTGCTGTAACGCTGTCATAGTCCCTGCTGTGGGATTAATAAAAGATTATGTTATCTCATCTTAAAACAGACACTGCAGCAGAGTGTTTGTGTGTGTAGCATATATGAAAAAATGATTTAAATATGTGACAAAGTCACAGGAAGAGCACGACTTCATCTCCATAACCCTCAGCTGATGCCTCAGTCATCATCTGCACCTGCTTCATTCAGCCCTCTGCACCTGACTCTGATTAAACAGGCACAGCAGTTCATTTAAGCAGCCTTTTGACTGACAAAAATCTGTTTTCCACAGCATCGCACACTGTCTGCTTCCAATTATGAAACCACGCACTTGCATGACCTCCTCTGAGACCCGGAGACACTAATCAAGCTCAGAAAACTAAATGACTACAGATGCACTGAAAGAAGATTGTGCTAATAATAATTTTCATTTTGGACTTAATTATTTAGACCACTGTTTTCTGACCGCAGGGTCAGGGTCTCTGAAGAGGTACCAAGATGAACACAACATGATTACAGAGATAAGACAGAAAAACGTATTTCTCTAACATTTTTTTCCCCAGACTTTTTATTTTTATTTTTTTGTCTAGGAGCACCTCTGAAACTCACTGTTTAACATGTTCTGGCTTGTTTGTTTAGCCTTTTAAACCATCCCACCCATGGGAAACTTTGACCCTGAAAACACTACTTTAATTTTTTTTTTTTTTCCTTTAACCTGAGAAACCATATGGGTTTTTTGTGCCTCTGACATAAACCACAGGAGCATCTCCTCAAATAAGAGTGTGTCTGCAGTGGTGGTGCACTGGACCTTTGTCATCACGGACACAATAATAAACATGCTGTTAACACTTCCTCCTTTGCTCTTGTCAATGGCCACTAAATGTCACATAAAAAAAAATTTTAACTATTAGTTGTAATAAGCTGTTTGCACAGACGACCTGTGGGGTCCTTTTTTACAGGAGGACAGTCTCCTCCTGTCACACAACCTTGTTTTTACTTTGGGTACATTATTTTTGGAAAGAAATCTAATAAACGTATTTCTCAAAATGTCAAACTTTTTTTTCACTTACAAAAACTTTTATCATTGATTAATCCACTAACAGTTTCAGCTCTAAATTAAATAGGACCTTTGTGATTTCTTAAAGCCTGCCGTTGTTTTGTAGTAATACATGTGTGGCCAACACCATAATCTTATAATTTCAATTTCGAGTTGCCACTACTTTGACATTGAGCGATTGTCCCATCTTCTTATCTGTCAGGCAGACCGGCTGTAAATTCATCACAAGTTTTTGGATTTTATTCCGCTGCAGCTTGGCATGCTCTCTGCCTTTGGACTGGAGTGTCTGTGTTTGTTCCAGATACAGAATTAGAGATCAGAGTGAGGCATTTCGGCACCTGTATCCCCTTCACATCTCATCTCTCACTATCACTCACCCTCTGTCTCTCTTTATCTCTTTGCCTCTCAGACACACTTGTGTTTGATTTGCATGCATTGAATTAAAGCTGCTCCAGGGAAGATTTTTTTTTTTTTTTTTAAATCTGAATATATGTAAAAATACACCTGCCTTCAGACTGAACCACAAAACAGGTCTGTAACCTCTGAGAACATCACAATCAAAATTAAAGGAGAAACTGCTTTCCTTTAAGGACAGCATAAAAGCATTAAATGATAACTAAATGTTGAGTATTTAGTGTATTTTAGCAGCCTGGTGTCTATCAGTGTAATGTCTGTAGGCTGGGGTCAGTAGAAAGACACTTGACCATTATTTGTTAGAGTCTCTGAGTGTTGACTTTGGGTGTAGGACCTCAAAATTCTGTGCTGAGCCTGAAGAGTACAACAGTCCATTAACTCCTTGACCCGTTTTGATGATTTTCTTTGGGTGCTGTTGTGTAGGTTGTGGGTTTGGATCTTTTCAGTGCCCAACTGAAATCCAGAGAGCTAGGAATCACTGGGTGGAAATCCATGAGTAGCCAAGGTTTTACTGCCCCATGGAGCAGGAAAAATTTAGCAAGGATACATGCATTTCCACCACAGAGCTGGATTTGTATAAACAAAAGAACAAATTAGAATTTCTGGGACGCTGCTGTCTCAAAGTTTTTTTTGGCTGAGCATTTGCTTGTTAGCATGTGTGTTTCGTGGAAGCCTTGTTTGATTTGTTGTATTGTATTATGCATACCAAGATCCAAATTAACTTTCTATCATGCAGAGAGATTAATGCTATCACCAGATATAGAATTATTGGTTTATTCCAGCTTTGACACACAACTGTTCCATCTAAACAAACATCCACGTCCGTCTCCTACAAATATTTGCTGATGTTGCTGTTGTAGTTTCATGCTGCATTTTATTAGTCATCATCAAATGGTTCAAATTTGGAGAAATATCACCTGACCACATTGTTTACAAAGCCTTCTTATTTTTGTTTGGTACCATATGAGCTGGATTAATGAAAAAGCTCCTACAAGATTTTTTTTACTTTAACATTTTTCCAAAAGTAAGCAAAAAAATGACAATTTTATCTGACTACATGTGAAATGTGAGCCTGGAGCTAAAGTGGACACAGAAATGCCTTAAACCAGGCAACTGATTTCACAAAGTGCTGTCCCATTCCTCAAACAGCATTTGAAGCCCATGCACCCTCTTACGTTCATGCACTTATGCTGATCATGCATCTAGCATAAAAGTCTGTGGGGGTTCAGTCTCCAGGTTTAGGGTAGAAACTGTAACTGGGCCACTGCCAGGTCTCTCCTGCCATTAACTTGTGGTTCTTTCTGTGATTAATGAATGTTTTTCATTAGTTAATCACCAGACTGTGTTCACCTGCTTTCCCAGCTGCTCCTCCTTAGTCATTAGCTCTGCCCAGCATACAAAGGAGAATTTTACCTCATGTACCTGCAGCTAAAGAAGGTAAAACACCACAAAAGGACTGTTTGTTGTGATAAAATACACAATTCTCCCACCTTTGTCACTGCATAGATGAAATATAAGCATTTGACCAAATTTTTTTTTTTCCACCGGATCCCTGCAACAGCCAGAAAAAATATAAATGCATCACTTTCTACGTCCTCACCAACTCTAAGAAAAGTTGGTGACACCTAACCTTCAAGCGCTGCACTTCATCTGCTCACTGTTTGAACAGCAGCTGGCAGGTGTGAACGAGTCCAATAGTGTGACTGTGAAACAGTCACACAGCATGCTCACTCAGCAAAACCCCTCTGATAGAGAAAAGTGAACCGTAACGGTAAAATGTGACAATGGGGAAAACACAATCCCACATGCACCAAAGCCTGCTTGTTAAGTTTAAACAAACTGGCCACTCAGCATAGATGTCACACAACAACATTTGCATTTTTCTTTAATGTCCCACACGTCTTCCCTCTGTGAGAGCAAATTGGCTTTTTGATTCAGCAAAAATGAAAGACATTAAACCGAAAGCACCATTTCTGCAGGATACGTGCACACCCCTGTGTGTCCCCTGAGTATGTACAGGAAAATGATTGGTGTAATTTCTTTTTAAGAAAAGATAGAGGTGGCATTAACATCACTGACACTACTTTAAAAGCAAAAAAAAAGCTGACTCGTTTTGTCACTGAAGTAAATGTAATGAGTTCGATCACACTGTAAATCAAAAGTCAAATATTAAAGATTTAAGGAAAATCAAAGTCATGTTGTCTTTGGAAGAGGCACAGTTGCCTGTGCAGTGATCATATTCACAATAGAAGTGAGCATTTTCATACTGCAGCCATAGACATCCAGACTATTCAACATATTACTGTGAGAAAGCAACTTCCACACACCAGACAGCAGCAATCACTCTGGGCCTGTTCCGCTGTCAGTGGATAAGAAGCTTACATTTTGAACGCATAAAGTTTTTTTTACAGACAAATGGGATTAATTTCATCATAGTGCAGAGAAGCATTGTAGCTTAGAAAATCACCCAGGGTAAGAGTGTCAGAGCATCCACACATTTAGTCTACTATGTGCGTTTTGATTCAGGCTGGTTGTGCTCAGCAGCAACCGGTGGAACAGTCTTGGTTTCTCCACTTGCTTTGTTATGAAATACATGTGAACTTTTTTTGCTTAAATCCAAAATACTGTAGGCTTAGATTTGCGTGAAAACATAAGATCTGAGTCCTGTTGGGAAATGGAGCCGACGATGGCCTTTGCTCTTCTGTTCTTTTGTTTTATGTGTGTAAGCTTAATATTTTGTGTTTGTGATGCACAAGTATCCCCCAAGCTTTGACTTTCTGAGACACATAGATTACATTCTCTGAAACTCAACTATAAGAAAGTTTGCACCAGAAAACACACAAAACTTTATCCTTCACCACTGCCTTCAGTCTTCATAACAGGTGTTAGAAGGAAATCATACACTTTTAAGAAGAAGGAAAAATAAATATTACTCTTAATCTTTTATCTCCTTAAAAGGAAATCAGAGGAATCTGGAGTAAGGTAATATTAGTCTTGTGCAAACAGCTTGAAACCTATTCTGAGTTAGTCTGGATTCTCATTTTCTTAGCTGCACCATCTTTGGGCTCTGCAACTGGGAATAGTTTGACTTTGTCTAAATCCTGTAGCTCTGAGCAGCATAATGCTTTAGCCAGTGTTTAGACTCTTAGAATGATGGGGATAATTTTGTGTAAAAATGTCCAAATTTGAAACAACAGTGTCAAGGAGGCAGCGGACAGCTCGTCAAAGAGCTGAAAAAGTACAGTCAGTGAGATAAACAGATGACAGAGGCTCAAAAAGGTTCTGGCCTCAGCTGGTCTCCAAACATACACTCACAAATTCAAGTCGAAATCCAGTGCACAAGAAGCGGCGAGCCAGTATTACAAATATTTCCTTGGACCTGTGCCATGTGTCTACACCTTTCTACTCCGATCACTTTAGTGCCAGAGCTCCACTGAGCACCCTGCTGTTTCGTTCAGCTCTGTGATGCTAGGGTGTAATTTTCATTTCAACTGCAGGGAAGACCAGGAACCACTCAAGCTGCGACTACTACAGCCTTCACTAATAAAGCCGTGTGCTCTTAATGGGATGCTATTCCAGTGTGAAATATACAACATATGCTATACATATCCCTTAATCTTACCATTTTCTGTATACTTAGAGGCCTCCTGTTCCTTCCTGTTGCACTTTCTTTCCAGGCAGTCCACAATAAGTCCTGTTAAACCACCATCAGGCTGAAATATTACTTAAAAACTTTACAAACTCTAATGGGCTAGAGTTGAAAAAAAATCATGGCGATAAACTCTTGATTTTTAATGATCCAGTGGGATATCAGTCAAGTTTTATCTGTGCTTCCTCTGGCACTAAAAAAAAAAACCCTTCAATTTTTAAAACGCCCATTTCTCTTCTCTCTGTGAATAATGAAGCAGGAAATCTGATATTTGAAACCACACAAACAAGACACTTAAGAGAGACAAACATCACCAAGCCATTATTTTTACAGTAACACTAAAATTGTCCCAGCTAAAAAGTTGCGAGGAAACATGCACGCTCAAAAAGCCACGACAAATAGAATAAACAACTCTACATGTGCATGTTGTGTAAACTAATTATGTTCACAAGCACTCAACCAACTGTAACATCCTTATCACAAACGTTGTAAGAGTTGTAATGGGGAAACGTGCCGGGAACAAAATGTCATTACTTTCAGATTCAGCCATTAACTGAAGAGCTTATCTGATGCTACTTGTGCATGTAAGAGAGTGTGAGTGTGTGTAGCAGCCTCACTATCTCAGCTACTCTGAGTGAAGTGTGAGGGAAGCCATTTGCAACTTTTCTTTCTACCCTCATCGGCGCCACAACAGCTAATCACTTCATCATTTCCCGACTCTTTTACTCACTCATTTACACTCAAACGCACGTGCTGTCCTCACTTGCTTCTCCTTTTCAGCAGATTAATTCTCTAGGTATAGTGACGGGGTATCATAATTTTAATATCACCACAATCCTAAAATCCTGCAGTTTAATCCCTAAGTTGTGATGTAAAAATTGTAAAGCCAAGAGAGACAGAGAGAGACTTCTGTGGACGTAAAACTTTGAGCTGACGCTGGCCCCCAGGACTGGACTGAAAGAGACAGAATCAATTTGTAATACTGCTATTTGTGTGTATTTGGTGTTTACAGCTGTGAAACACTGTTTTTGTAGCTACAATGTGAGAATGAACCTTCATTAATTCTAATTAGCTGCGAAACAACCACCGGTGTTCTACATCAACACAAAATTAATCATTTCCATGTTTCTACAATAACATCAATAGAATTTTATTTGCTAATTCAAAACAACAGTGTCCAGTTTTTTTGTCGTCAGTAACCAAAAACAATTACTGCAGAAAATGAACAAGCATTTCTTAAAATGAGTAAATAAATAAATAGCAGTGGGAGTAAACACATTTTTCAGTGATGGGTGTCTGCTCCAAAATCATCTTTTTTTTTTTTTTCACGTTTGGCAAACACAGACCACATGTAGAGATGACTGGTCTGTGGGTTTGTGGAATTATTGCTTCACGTTGATTTATAATTGATACCCTCTTTGGCTCAGCATGAGCGTTGTGGTAGTGAACTACTTTATGTTATGAACTTTTGGAAAACAACAATTACATGTACAAAGTCTGCAGCCCTGCAGTGTATCAGCCTCATGCATTGATGAAGAACTGAAACTTGCACCAAGTTGTTTTTGGCATCGTTCTGGGTACAGAGTGGATTTTTAAGGGGTTTTTTTAACCACAGCAAACCCAAGCTCTCACTGAGAAGAAGAAATAATTCTCAGACTGTCTGGTTATAAACAGAAGTTTTCTCATGTTAACTGGGAAATGTTGGAATATTGTGCCAGTTGGAGACAATTTGACGCTGCTGACCAAAGGACCAAACACTTTTCAGTTGAGCACACTGAAACTGGCGATTAGGAATAAAAAAAAATATATGTTATTGAAAAAAAATGACTACAGATAACTGAATATTTAGGGCTCAAAATAAATGTATAATACACAGTGGCTTTAGGCACCTTTGGTTAATTTCCATTTGGCATTCAAGCCATGGGGAATGTGATTCCCTGAGTGCTGACTGAAAGGTTGTAACCTTCTCCAAGGCCAAATCAGAATGTTTGTACTCAGACTTTATAGGTATACACATAAAGTTGGGAGGACCAAGGGCTGTACAATTCATAAAATCAACAAGGGATTGCTGTGTAGCATAAACATTGTTCAAACTGAACATTTTACAAGCACCTGATGTCTCAGGCATGAATGAATCAAAGCAAAATAAGTCTCAAAAGGGTCTCGAGCACTGTCATCTTCTTTGGGAGAGCAGCTTCCATGTGAGGCAAAGACATGCATACAGCGTGGCAAACAACCAATAACAGGTTGGAGAACAGGTTTGAAGTACAAATGTTTTCTACATTTCTACATTTTCAATTATAAATGTATTTATATAGATAAGCTTGATGTAGCAAACTGCAAATGTGATTTTTATTCATAACAATACAGAGATGAATTACAGGGTCATGATCTTGAAGCTGGTCACATCCAAAGCATCGATTAAAGGTCTCAGTACAGTCTCATAGCATTTTATATCCTCTTACAGCCCACTGTCCTTCAGCAATGTCACAAGTTTACATATCACCGGTGTCTGTGTGGGTGAACATCTGGATTCAGCCCAATATTCAGTCCAGTGTGTCTGAAGAGATTGAGAGCTTCTGCTTTCAAAAATAATTATAGGATCCAGATTTAATAGCTTGGCCATGAATAAACCATGTTTATTCAGTTTACAACAACTGTAGAGAAAATGGCTTTAGTTACAGATGGAGGAGAAAAGCTCAGTGAGCCACAGTGGATTTGTAAAATCCATTGATTTTGAGTTGCCTCAGTCTAGTCTCATAGATTTGTTTCTAAACTGTCTGGACACCGGAAAGGGTAGAATAGATTAGGGTGCATGATGATGGATAAATGGTGTTCGTGTTGAATGTGTGTATCTTTCAGCATCCAAACTGAGGATGAATGATGGCAGGCAAATGATTGGACATTACTGGTGTTTTGTTTTCATTTGCTGTAATAGATTGAAAGGGCCCAATTTGCACACAAACACTCACACACTCACACACACAGACTCGATCACCACTGAAAATGTCACATTTGTTTTGATTATAAAAACACACTTCCTGGAGAAGTGATACAACATATCGGTGAATTGTTTCACAGTGAATGCAATATGGCCGCACAAAGAGGAGCAGCTCATCTCGTCTGTTCAACAGGCCTGAACTGAACAGCCTCAAGAGCTGAACTCAGGGAAAAGCCTCCAGGTAATGATCAGGAAAATAAAACCTGACTGTGTAACTTTTGCTAAACAAGAGTCACAGTAGCTACAAGTAATAAAGAAAACAATGAATCATGGAAAATGCTCGGTAGTGATGCACGTAATTTTAGGTATTGGGCAGAGACATATAAAAGCAGCACTATGAGGAGAGCAATAAAGTCCATTAACCTTCAGTGGTTTGTGTGACAACACAGGAAGGTAGCCACTGAGACAGTCAAGGAAAAGCTGTAGAGCAAATGAACCTGACGCAGACTCTCTCCAGGTATTGCAGAGTAATTATTTTCAGCCCTTGTCTTCAGAACAAAAGCCTGAATGTGGTGATTGCACATTCCAGGCACTGCTAGGATCAGATGTCACCAGCTTACTAAGTCATAGCCAGATATGCGTGCTGGATAATGAAAATGTTTGATCCAAAAGAATTGTTGAGGAAGGGGATAATTTTCCAATAAAGGAGGTGATTCGTACAACTCTTCTCACACACACTCAGCTCTGTATCACACACACTCTCAGAAGATGAAGATGAGAAGATGGAGGCGTCCTGTAGTGAAGAAAATAAAATCCTCCATGCAGGGCACATCATCGGCCCACTGTCAGATCACGACCCATGACTGAATCACACTTACTCTCACATTGTTAGGCTACATGTCAGCAGGAGATTCAATCCAGACACAGGTTTCTGTGACCAGTCCACAAAACTCATTCAAGCAAGCACAGAGCGCATGTAAACATGAGGAACTCACGTGCACAAAGACAGACAAACACATGGGATTTGACAAAATGGGTTCATCTCTCTGGACGGGCATGTGCACACACATCCACACATACAATCTGGTATGAAATCACAGTAAAATATAGAGTGCATGAAAATTTAATGCTCATGTTTGAGCTGCTAAATGTTTCTTTCTGATGTGTCTCAGGACCAAAATACTGGGTGGTGGTTCAGTGAGTTCTCCTGCTGCCTTTAAAAATGAAATGAAACTACTGAGCTAAACATGAAATATTGTTTTCATATGCACAGCACAGATGTTTTTGCCATGCACAATATATTTTCTTCAAACTTGGGTCCAGAGTTTTTTTAACTCTCAAACAATTCAGCAGTGTGCATTTGAAAGCTTGATGAAACCAGGCCTTAATATGCTGATTCCAAACTAAACCTACAGTCGCTACAATTAAGCAAAACTATGAATCATTATGCATGAAAGGGTTTATATAAGGTGTTGGAAACCGAGAGAGAGCAAATTACTATTTATACTGTTGATTGCAGAAGACTTCCACCCTGCCTGACTCAGACAAACCATACATCAATACGTTGCTTCTCTGCAAACTGGCTAGCATACATAATTTTCTGCACACACTTAAATGTAAAACAGCTACACAAGTGTTCTCCAGTAAAACATTTCCAGTATTATTCCATAATTTTAAACTCACAGGGGTGGAAAAGCATCTGAAGCAGAACATCAAGAGACAGTGAAACTGCCCACTTAAATGCAGAATAATGAGTAAATGCTTTTTAAGGCTTAGCAAACGACTGATGCTGAGTGACCTTCCTCATCTTTTCAACAATACAGAATGCAGTCACAATAACTATTCAGTGAGGGGGGACAAACGTGAAAAGAAATTCAAATCTAACTGCAGGTTTCTCGTGGAAAAATGCTCGGTGTTGTTTAGCAGCTCTCACAGAGCAGAAATGTTTCACTCCCACATCTCTGCAACCTGTCAAACAATCTCTGCTGATATATCCCAAGAGAATAGAAAGGATCTGTGTGAGTGTGTGCCACGTATTTGTGTGTTTCTGCACAATGTTCAAAGTGAACGAAGAAAGTGGGTATAAAGGACGGATGATTCAGTTGATGCCCAGCTCAAAGAAGAAGTTCAATAGAGAGAAAACCACATTGGTGAGATTCAATTTGACCCAAAAGCAATATTTCTGGCTTTTATTTTCCAGGTCTTTTTGATCCTTGTGAAATCTCATCTGTGAGTGAGTGTGAGAGACTCCAGGAGAGAGAAAGAGACTCATCAGCTAAAATGTCAGCAATTATTCACTGTGATCAGTGTGATCACACCATTTTTTTCCCCACCAAAGAGGAAAATTTTGTCAGATCTTTGCACTGAGCTCATTAGATTCATAGTAGCAAGACGAACATCTGGCGAATCAGAAATCAGTGTTTTCCTCCTCATACCCATGAACACATGAAGCGTGAGCCACAATTTTCATCAGAAGTTTTTCTTCTCAGACTCGTACACACATTTTTAGATTCAGTGTCACTTTCACTTTCTTATTTCAGCTCTGAAATAAATGGCACGCTCAAAAGTCAAAGTCAACCACTCGACTCATCGACTCATTTAAACTGCTTTAACGGGATTCTGTCAAACTGACACAGGGTTTCATGTCACCTACATTTTCATCATTCATTATGGTTGAAAAGAAAAATGGGAATGAGCCACGACTACAGACTTTAATGCAAATTTGTTCAAGCTGAGTGATCAAAGTCACGCCAGTAAAGACTGATTAAATCAATAAAACAGTATCTGAAAGCAGCTGCTGGGCCTCATGTCACCTGTCTCCCTCACAAGCATGACAAGACAAATCAGCCCTGCTCTGTGATCAAATGTAAACGTACAAAAAAATACTCAGCGTCAATAAAACTAAAGCATTAATCTAAAGATATGTAAGCAATAACAGGAGCAGTACAATGCATCATCAACAGTTTCTGAGTCATTTTTTTTATCATTTGCTCTCAGCAAGTAGGGCCCAAAGATATGGTTATGGTGTTGGAACTCACTGTTTTGTAATACAACATACCTATGCACCTCAGTTGAGGTGTGACTGGCTGGAAATAGAAAATCATCTGTCTCATATTAGAGCTGAAGAGGAAGTGATGCAATTTATGAATCCTACAAATCCACAGAAGAAGAACTTGGTGGTTATGATGGGTACTGACAGGCTCATGGCTGAACAAAGAGAAGAGCTCCACCTCCAGAAAACTGGAGCACACATGATGTCACGAGCACCACCCTCTGGGAAAATGCAGTGCAGGAAAATCACAACGATGTTGATGTTGTCTAAAAAAATCAAAACATGGTAATTGTTGATGTCTACAAATAAAACAGGGAGTATTAATAATACTTATGCTAATAACCTGATCTTTTTTTGGTTCCTCCTCTCCTGTTTTCTGCCCTTCTCTCCTTCCTTTCCCTTCCATCCCTCTTTCACTTCCTCTTTACCTCCTCCCTCCAAATCTCCAAATGTCTTATCTCCCTCTCTTCCTCTTCCTCCTCCTCCTCCTCCACCTCCTGTCTCCATCTATAATCCTCTGTAGATGAGTGTGGTAAATGGGGGATAAAACAGGTTTCAATTAAACACATCAGAATTCAAGGCACATTTTCACTGAGCAGCTACGGAATGAGATAGAGGATCACACACCGAGGCAGACACACACACACACGCACACACACACACACACACACTGAGAGAGAGAGAGACAGGGAGAGAGAGATCTTGAGGCTATTTGCTGTTGTGTTCAGCCAGATTTCTATTAACACGCGTGTCATGTCTGTGGATGATTACGATCTGTCACAATGTACGGAAAATTGACTGTCCTGTGAAATGTGTGTGTGTCTGATTTCATGTTAGGGAACAACAGAATCACACAACTCACAATGGTTTGCTTATCTGTTTGGACTGTGTGTGTGTGTGTGTGTGTGTGTGTCTGTGTTCATTTAAGAGGGACACGTAGCAGCTCTTGGAGGGTTTTGCAGCGTGACAGCGTCTGCTAATCACTTTTGTCTGTCTCTGCTTTTGTTGTGAAGCCTCTCTCTGGCCTGTAAGTGTGTGCGTGTGCGTGTGCGTGTGCGTGTGTGTGCATAATATGCATAATCATTTTTGTCTTTTAATGTAGGGAGAGTTTTGAACGTGCTCTGAATTATGACAAAACAGTTAATCTGATGATTTTACAACTTGTCAACTGATCATTTAGTGTCAGAAAATAGCAAAAAGTGACAATGTACAATGTATTGTGTATATTTGTGTATATATGTGTATATTTTGGATACAGTTTGTGATTTTAGCTTTGCTGTTTTTACTTTAGCTGACAGCCAACATAACTTCTAGGGTTACCTCGATGGGTTAATTAAATATTTTAAAGCCTTTGGACAAATTAAACTGTTATCAAGCTAAAAACAAATTTGGCATTCTTATTTGTTGGTATTAAATGGCTGTCCAAGCTAGCTGGCATGCTCCTCAGCTCCATCACTAACTGGAAATAAGTTCATAGAATTTGTTCAAGTGACTTTTTTTTTTTACTGTTGACTTGTGTCTCATATCTGTCTTGTGAAGATTATGCAAACGTGGATGGCAGCTAACAGCTCCCTGTGTTTTGGACTCTATAATTGTGAGTGTGGCTGAACCTTATCAGCTCACGAAATGTGTGCTGAAAGAAACAAAATAAAACAAATTAACCGAGCTTCTTTAAAAACTATAATAATAATAATAATAATAATTTTGTGTGTACTGTTGTACAGTGTGTGGTTTGTAATTTTCCAGTTGTCCTAACGCTCTCTTGACCAAGTGTCATGACTAATTTAAATCTCAGCATCTACGGAAATAGAAGTTAACTAAAAACAAAACTGGTATTTCAAAAAGCCAAATTTTGTTCAGTTTTAAAAAGTGTTAAGCTTCTCCCAGGTGAGGAATTTCTGTGAAAGTGTGTGACCACTGGGGCAGACAAAGTAGGCTCGACACACAGTCATATTTTCTCTATTTTGATACCTGAAATTCACCTGTGCTTCAAAAACAGAGTAATAGCAAAGGTGACTCATATAATAGCGTCCCAGAATGGGCTTTGCTTTCATGACGGCAATCACTGAGGTAGGTGACACCCATTTCAAATGGTGAACATCTCATTTTGCAGTGAAGCTCTTTTATACGCAGACTGCGTGGCTAAAAATAAAGCCCCTTATCTCCTGGACCATCTGAAGACGAAAGTGCAGCGAGGAGAGAGGAGAAGTCAGGGACAGGAGACCAATTGAGACAAAGGAGGAGTTAGAAAAGACAGCAAGGCTATTTATGTTGCATCTTTAAAACAGGTGAGTCATCCCTGCTTATTCCCCAAAAGACAATGGACAGAGCAAAGAACAGAGCTTAAGAGGTTTCTGGACTTAAAAAGCTCTGGGGAAAAAATAAAGGGGCTTTGTTACGACCACATCGAGACTGGAATTATTGCTTAAAAAATTATTTTGAGACTCAACAGCTGCGTGATATGAAATTTTATTAAGGTACTAAATATTAATAAATAACAGCTTTTACACAGCAAGAAGATATTAAAGGCAGTTTTTTTTAAAGTCCAGTACGTGTGCACAATATATTACCACAGTGATAAAATGTCCACTCGATGTTTAAATTTACTGCCATGGTCATTTTACTCAATAAAGCCAGTCAGAATCTTATGAGCTCAGTTTTTTTTTTTTTTTTTTTTTTTTTTTTTTTGGGAAAGTGGGTTCAAGGAAAAAACAACCGGGAAGGTTTGTTTTGTAGTTCGGTCCCTGACCAAATTGCCAACTCTGGGGTGTCCTTTCAACGGTCAAGAA
>JBBMJY010000016.1:1974220-2028334 GCA_037833715.1 Toxotes lorentzi | reverse complement strand
CCTTGTGCAAAATATGTTCCCACAGGGAGAAAAGGTCCACTCGGTGTTTAAATTTACTTCCGGGGTCGTTTTACCCAAGAAAGCCAGTAAGAACTTTGGGGGCTCAGTTTTTTTTTTTTTTTTTTTTTTTTTTTTTTGGAAGATAGATGTCAGGGAAACACAGACTGATAGATTTAGTCTGGCAGTCAGGTCCTGGACCAACTGGCCAATTATGGGGTGTCATTTAAATGATAAGGACCACTGGCATTGCACACACTCACAAATTCAAAGTCAAGTTATACCACTGAACCTCCTGATTAAGTGTAGTGCAGAATTTGACAGTGATTATAGCATTAATGGGGCTATAGGGTATCAGTAAAGACAGTGTGTGCCATAAGGTCCTTTTTTTGAAAGACCACTGGGTGGTGCTACAGCCAGAGATTTTCATATTCCAATTCTACATCTTCCATGGCATTAGACCTTTTAAGGATAAGCCCCAGGCAGGGATGCTGTGCTGTAGGTGACTGTACTGCTCTGCTTTAGAAATCCTCCCCAACATAAGCTGCTGATTACTTCCCTCATTATACCAGACGTGAGGCTGGTCGTGACTCTTCTTCCTCTGCTGGTTGAATGACCTTCCATCCACAGCAGGGCCTCTCCCTGTTTCTACTGCAGGCTGAAAACTCATCTACAAAAACTTTATGTTATCCTCTCCCCTATGAGTCATATATCCTCTCTCCCATAGCCCTCCCTCTACTCGCTCTAATAAGCTCTTATCATGAAAAAGAATAAGCCTTATTTCTCTTCTTTCTTATCCTGGTGCTGGTCTTTGTCACGATCACTCAAGGGTCAAAGCAGTATCACCAGATCGGCGCAGCTCTCTGACCCGTTCCCTTGTCAGTATTGGTTGCTTGGAGCGGTGGAGGAATTGAATTTAATTCTACTGTTGCCTTCATTGTGAGTAATCTGATAAATATTTGAAACGCTCAGCTACCAGGGCTCCTGACTGTTTGCTGTAGAAAAAAATCATCTCTGGTTTAATATAGACAACAGCAAAGGTATTGGCTGTGTGAAGGAAAGTTTAATGGCTTTCTTACTACACCTGAATCCCTGTTAAATTTTATTTTCAGTCTCAGATTTATATTTCAGGGATTTATATGAAATCGATCAGTAGGTAGATGATCTGTTCATTACTATCATTATGACATTTCTATAAAAACAAAGTCATGGCTTTAGGCCACATGGAAAGGCTTCCAAATCAATTTGAGCCATATTAAGAAGCAGTGCTAATGACAGTTCAATTAATGATTTGGGCTAATTTGCTGCAGATATGGGTTTTGATTGGAGGATTGGATTAAAAAAAAAAAAAAGACTAATGATTCCATTTACTGTCTTTCACTCACGCGAGCCATAATATAGAACAAGGTTCCCTAGTGTTTGCCAAGAATGGACAAGGAGGAGGACAAGATGGGCAAGATGCTTGCTCTTCCATTACTGTCTTTATTAGCACACCTTGTTGCCCTGCTATAGAAAATCCAATTTGTCAAACAACTGAACCAAACTGCATCTAAGGCAGCAGTCATGCTATCAGCTCACCGAGGCTGCACTTAAATTTCAAAGTCAGCATGCTAACATGCTCACAAGGACAATGCTAACACAATGCAAACACACATTTTTCAGTTGGCACTGAAGACAAAGTATGACTGATGGGAATGTCATTAGTTAGTGTAGTTTGTAAACAGGTCACACAAGGCAGTTTGTGGTACCATCGTAGAAAACACACACATGTATACATGCAGAATACACATTGACAAAATGCATTTGTGGACGTAACCATCACATCAACATACCTAACCCCAACCACCACCTAAACCTCAAACAGCTCTTTGTCCATGTGTCTCAGCTAAAGATTAGAAACTGCTGCTGTATATCTGCAGGCCGGAGGAAGAATATTAACAATGGACCCGACTCTCTCTGCATGGTGCAAACGGCAGCATGAATCATCCAAATGAAGCTCATGGAGGCGAGTGGGCTGCAAACAGTTTGGATAAAAACATCCCTAAAAATCTTAACTTTGCAGGGTGAACACACAAAAAAATGCAGACGTCTCTCACACTCCTTCGATCGTTCCTCCACGTGTCCCTTACAGGGTGAGATAAGAATTTTCAAAGCCACCATGTTCCCAGTCCATGACCTTCTTTGATTGTTGCCAATCCGAGGTCGTAACCCAAACACAGATCCATTTCATTCTTATTCTCTGCCTGTCGCCTCTGCTCTCCTCTTCTCTAATTTAACATTCTGGTCCAGGTTTCATCAAACTAATCAGGTCACAACTTCACATCAGTCAGGTCCGAGTAACCTGTTGATGAGGCTGTCCGGACTTGTCAGAGTGGAAGTGTGCACACATAGACTAAGTCAAGGTGAAGGCGGAGCATCATTTATTTTGGAAACAAAATGCAACAGAGCAGCAGTGGCAGCAGGGGACACAATACACACACAAAACAGACATGAAAAAATACTTTGTTTTGTTCGTGCACACTTGCAGACACACAAGTGCGATGCTTCCACTTAAACACGGTGGTTTGCAAATTGCTTGACTCATGACAAAGCGTTTTCAAGGTGAAACATTTGTTTAAATTATTTTCAATTCATCAGTGAAGCTGGTTCTTTTTTCCTTCATTGACTTTTGGAACAAGAGAGAACGAGACACATAGAAAGAAGAAGCCTTTGCACAGCCTCAGTGTTAAAGTACACCAGTTAGTTCTGCGAGGGTTGGTGGCGGACCAAATATAGTTGTAAATCAATTATTCAATCAGGTCACATTTTGTCATAAGCGTCCTTCTGGCAGAATCACGGGCAGGTTGTGACAAAGATGGAAGCAAAAGAACACGCACAGAGACAAATGTGTAAAATATTTACACTGTGGCAGGTGATTGTCAATTTTCCTCCCTTGTGCTGGTACATTGTGAATTTCTGAGTAGAAAGGCCATGATTCTGTCTCCAAAACATTCATTTTTCAAGACTTAAATTTGGTTTTGGGAATGTTTTGCATTACATAAAAAGTAGATTAAAAGTCACAGTGCAAAGTAGTTTAGTTCATTGCCTCTTCTTTAGCTGTAATCATTCTTATTCTGTATCCGCTCTTCTAATTATGACTTGAAAATACTGAATTACTGTAGATGTGCTTGTGATTGTTTTTCCAGTTTATAAAAGCAGTTATTATAATCAACTTTTGAATTTTCTGTTCCTATGTGCCTATCACAAAGTGGTAATTGTGCCAGTTAAGTACCAAAAGGAAAAATCAGTTAAAAAGAGATGCATGAATTTAATGAATATGTTTAATTTTCATCATTTTAAAATCATGAGTACAGGAATAACAATAGTGCCTTTTTGACTAGTTTTAGTTTACTTGAATGCATAGACTGTTTCGAGTGCCCTTTGGCAATTTCTCACCTCATTGTTGTCTTCTCTTTTACAAATTGAGGAGATGCCAAAGGCAACCTGTCCTCAGGGGGCAGAAAGAGAAAGGAGAAAGATATGTGCAGTCATGTCTCTGCGGTTGAACACTGAATTTTTGAATAATTGTTTTTATGAGAAAAGTAAAATCTCAGTTCTCTGTTAATCATTGACCAAATATAAACACAGCAAGTTCAGGGAAATAAGTTTCACTGTCTCCTCATGGGCATTTCTCAGCACAGTACAATATTTCAATCAGGAAAGAAAACAAGTTTATAAGAATACAGAAGCTTTTATTTTACCTCTCATTTACAACAAATAACATTTTAACTGGTCAGCCATTGATGGGTCACTGACAGTTAGTGGCATGGTGGGAGGGACAATGCTGCACAGCAGCGTATATTGCAATGACAGCTGAGAGTCAAAACAGGTTATATGTTGATCTGACGATAGAAAAGCCTGCACACAAATCACAGAGAACTCACTGGAGAGTAACGAAAAGGCTGAGCTACCAAGTGATGGTTTGTCGTTCTGCTTAAGTTGCTGTGACCGCTGACCTTTGAATGTGGAGTTTTGTCAGAGGACTTTTTTTTTTCTTTTTATTACTTTGCTTTTATGTTTTGCTTTTGATGTTTTTGTCTGGCTTTCTTCTGTTGACTTTCTCTTGATGTTTTGTGTTCATATATATGAAAAACGAGAATGAAATTCTTCATAGCAAATAAATGTAAACTAATTTCAATGTCACGTTAATGTTGCAATAATTTCAATAATACATTTTCACTAAAGATAACATGGTTATTTATTATTATCTAAAATTATTACCATTTTCTTTTTTATTAACAGGTATATTAAACCAAATATGAATGAATGAATTCAAATACAATGATTAGGAGACATCATACATCAGATTTCCAGTTTGATGTAGTGCATGGAAGTCTTCCTGTGCCAGTCCTCGTGGGATTGCCATGATTTTCCAATATTCTGATAAGCCTTATCACTCACCGAGTTTTCCACAGTCCGATGCAGACAAAGGAACCTCAGTCGTGTGTATCCTGTGAATCCTGAAGAGGAAGGATATCAAATGAATCAGTAAAGCAAATGCTGCTGGGCTGTTTTCAATCAAACAATCCGTTTCTTGTGGATTTAAACTGATGTGTTCAGGGACACTCCCGGACCTTTGAGAGCTGCTTGTTCACTTTGAGATAGGGACGACACAGCCTCAAAGGGTATCTGTTACAGCTTTGAATACTGTCAGAAAATAGCTTGTACTGACACAACAAGTGGGAACAAGAAAACATCCTCTGCATCATCTCATTTTACTTTACGAAGTGACCCAGGGCTGCTTATCATGATGAACATTACAGCTCAAAATTCATTTATGCAAACATAAATAAGCAATCTGCAGAAATGACACTTTAATACAACAGCTCAACTTGTTGCTGCTGTACAAGTTCACTGACAATGATATGACAGACAACTGTCTACTCATTGTGCAGTGTGTCTTTGTGATAACCTTTTAACTCATAACTTTATTTCGGTGGTGCGACAAGTTTGGCAACCTTACATAATTTCCAGCAGAGCTACACCCAGCTTCAACCTGAGCAGAGGTCTAAACAGAGTGACTCAAAACACCCGTGTGAGTGTGCAGGGCCTTTAAGGTTCATTTCAACCAGCTGAACTTCTTGTTTTTCTGCATAGTCTCAGTTTGCAGATAGAAAAACCTGCGTGGAAACACAGAACATCTAATAGAACCCGAATATAATCACAAAATGGCTGAGCTGGAGTGTAAAAACACAATGTGACAAAAAGCAAAAGCACACATTTCTGCATTTTCTTTTGCCAAAATTCTGATACGATTGTGAACATCTGTGATCAGATATTTTTTATATTTTCAAGAGAACTTCTGCTTCATTCTGTGATTGAATGCGTTCAAAAGCTGTTGCATGCACAATAAAGTTTTGTAATGGGTTTTAAAAAAAAAAAAAAGGAAAAACAGCTGCTGGTCTATTAGGCAAAACTGTGGTAAATAACAGCAGCAAGCAAACATTTTGGAGATACAAGGTTTTCACCAAAAAGTGTGTGTGTATCACTAGTGGTGCGTCTTCCAGGAAACCCCTTATGAAGACCCCACTGTGATGGTGAAAAGCTCTGAATTAAAAGAACTAATTGACGAGTGTTCTCTCATTACAACCTCAGATTCCCCACTGAGGTTACTTATTACCCACAGAGGCAGACAAACAAATACACACAAAGCCTCAGAGAAATATTTGTGTACACACACACACACACGCGCGCTTTTCTCATGCTCTTGCCACTCACTTTGTCCGCCTGGCATTGCTTCATAACAGATGGGTGATATCTATGAATGCCAAAATAAAATTTGACGGCCAATATCGCGCTGGGTGCACACACTAACAAATCCATTCACTTTGACTGTGAAGCCTTCGCTGTGTCATCCACTCACTCTCCATGTGTGTGATTTGCCAGCTGTCAATTTACTATTTCACTTTGACAGGGATTCAAATCTTTCAATGCAAGTGTGTGTGTGTGTGTGTGTGTGTGTGTGTGTGTGTGTGTGTGTGTGTGTGTGTGTGTGTGTGTGTGTGTGTGTGCACCCACCAAAAGCAACCAACCACACACTTACACACACACAGGGCATATTTGTAAAGACTTAATTCTGTTTCCTAGTTCAGGTTCTGCACAGAACAAGTCATTAAAATTAATGGAACACACAGATTCTACTGATGAGAATAAAAAGCTACTGTTGTGAAGAGTAAAAACACAAAACACAGCCTGAAAGAGAGAAGAATAAATAGCTACCTTCTAAATTTCACAGATGTGTTGTTCTACTGCAGCCAGATGCATCTGTCCTTTGTCTCCTGCATAGTCCTTGTCCTGCACTTACGCAGCAACATACTCATAATTCTACGCAAATGAACGGCACCAAACAAATGTACCAGAGGAACCTTCTTCTCCTCAGTCACATCGGGGCAGTCAGCTGCACACTGTGAAAAGGCACAAGTAAAACTGACTCTGTCTCCGTGTGAAACTTTCACTGGAATGAATCTGATTTTGGTCTGAAATTTTTGACTGCAAGACTTTGGTGACTTCACCATTCCCACTTTAGCTCTGCCTAACATCGGCCTGAGGAGAGGTCTAATCAGCCAGAACAAGTGGAGACACCTGTGTGGGTGAGCTGAGTTTTTTTTTTTTTTTTTTGGTTTTGCTGCCTCTGACATACGATAACAAGGAATTTACATTTTAGTGATTATCATGAAGCAGAGCAGAATGTAAATCAGCTGCAAATATAACAGCTTTGTCCAAATAGAGTTTGTGATGATGTGGCAGTTGTATTGACCCTTTATGTTTCAACTTCACAAACACCAGGTGAAATGTTCGTTGAGTGACACCAATTTTCATTTCCAAACACTAAAATAACCTTGAAAAAATGACTTTAAATTCTAAACATCGTTAGTATTATTTGTATTCTGACAACGTGGCATCTGCAAAAATACAATTACACCCCAGAATACACAATTATAGTTCTCCCCTACAGCCTTCAGAGGTAATTATATTCTTTCATTGTTCCTCACAGACACACTGCCTGTGTCCGCTGTTACAGCCTGCTTTCTCCATTGATTTCACTCTAATTATTTGATCGAACTTTGTTCTACATTGCTTTGATGAATAAGAACTTCCATATCAGCCGACCCTCAATTATTTCAAACTACACAGCCTTTGCTTCACACTTTTATCATCAGTTAAAATATGGTGGTCATTTTATAGCTCCACATTCACCTTCTTGTACTGTATTTTTTCTAATTTGTGTGTTAAACATTTCATATAGTATCTAGTCATCATGGTAATGAAACCAGCTGAAGTGATATATGGATGCACTTTGGAATATTTAACAGTATTTCATATTTCATTTCATTTTATTTTTCTGTATTTTATTTTATTTTAGTTAAGTGTACTTTATTTTCACTCTGACGGTTACCTGACAATCAATCAATCAATTAAATTCCCTGACAATCAATCAAAGATGCTTAAGTGACATAATTTTGATCAGAACTTTGTACAGGCACATACAGTCACACACACAAGTACGTATATATATACTCATGAGTACACACTGTAGCTGGCAACAGCTGTGAGTTATTAGGAGATAAGCTGATCAAAAACCACTGTTGGCTTTGACACAGATGCAACTCACAGCTTGCAAACAGCGCTGTACTCTCTCAGGTCGACTATCGAGGTCAGGAGAGGATCCACCTGGCAGAGCTGGGTTGCGTGTGTGTGTTTTTGTTGAGTACGTTTTGCACAGTGTCAGCTGGGGAGAGTACAATCTTCATTTAGCATTTTTTGTGTGTGTTGTACGTGTGTGTATGTGCTCTTCTGTGAATTTATGTAAGACACAACTGTTTTCTCAATTTTTCAGTCCACTGTGATCCTGTGTGTTTTGTTTGCATAATGTTGCATAATGAGGGACTGAGCGTGTGTGTGTGTGAGTGAAATTTAATTCCTCCTGGTGTTTTGTGTATTTTTGCAGGTGGTGTGTGTGTGTGTGTGTGTTTGTGTGTTGTTATTTAAAGAAGGGATTAGGACCACCAGAGACTTCACACTTGATTAATGCAGAAAGATGGATTGGAAAGCAAATCTGAGCCAATGGATTTCAACACACACACACACACACACACACACACACTGATAACAATTCACAGCACAGTAATAATCATTCTTAAATACAAGTACAAAAATAACTGTTGACCACTCTTGTGCAACACTGAGGAAGACACACAGAAATACACACAGAGAGGCTTCTGTGAGGACTGAAGCCAGACAGATAAAGTTCATTGCTCTCATGTCTGTCCATGCTGACATTTGACACACAAAAGGAGACAAACAGAAAGACCAATTGGGAGACAGAAAAAACGTCAAGACAGAAAGGAAGATAAGGATAAAATAACAGTAAGTCAGTGAGGCAGTGAGTAAACAGAAACAAAGAGTTCAGAGGAGACAGGAATATCTCTACAGATATCTGGATGTAGACTCATACTGCAGCTGCATCAGGCACCAGAAGAATTTCATAAAAACTGTTTGACACCATCCCACAGGGAAATGTATGTGTTGTCAAATCTTGTCAAATCAAAAAGAAAATGTCAGGAACACAAATAAGCAAGGCTGCATGACAACCTGAACAGACGATGGGGAATAATAAAAGGAAAGACTGCACTGTTTACAGGCCAACACTGCAGGTGCTCTCAAGGTAATTGGAAGCACAAGCAAAATTTTTAATAGACAGCAACTGCCACCAAAAATCCGTAAAACGTCCTGTGGGAAAGCTGAGATTTTATTAAATCAGTATAAGACAGACATCCACTTTGTTTCACATTTGTTTCTCTTTTGGTTAAAAGTCTCATATCTTGATGCAACCAGTGCAGAATAGCAGAATAGTAAGTATCCTGATTAAAAATTGAGTGAGTGTGTATGTAATCAGTGCATTCAGCTGTACACTGTGACTCCCACCTGGGAATTCAGCTGTGCAGTGGAGGAGTGTCAGTGATCTATTGTATATAGTGTCATCCTTATCAAAATGCATGAACACAGAAGAAGACAGCGCCGACAGAAAGTCGCCTTCTTAACTTTGCTGTGACACCGTCGACTGTGACTGCACGCAGCTACACACAGCCAGTCACGCTGCAAAGTCACACTCTGTTACACCTCAGTTCAGTGTGTCACTCAAACTGTGTTTCGGCGCAGCCAGATTCACCACATAGTTGCACATATTTTTCTGTTTCAGCTGTGAAGTATGAAGTAGTCATACTTTTAAACATCATGTTAAAAAGCAAACAGCTGCTGCCCTGCAGTGATAAAATAATTATCTCACCATGAACAACATAAATTCAAAGTGTGCGTTCAGCTACACTGGCGCTGAAAATGGTTTTGGTTGAAAAAAGCACAATATTAATCTGGACAGAGAGAAAAAGATGTGTTTACTAATCTAAGCAGCTTAGTGTGGAGTTCAGAAGAATGCAGCATGAAAAGGCGAGTTACAGACTCTTACACCTACCCATCTTACATTACATAATTATGTAATTAATTACTTATTTGGCTTCTACAGTAGTCAAAAGTTATTATATCCTAACCATACTGGTGCCAACAATGCGCGTTGACACTTCAGGCCTGAAGAGACAGTGGGAGAGAGAGAGAGAGATGAACACAAGCTGCCTCCCATGTGTGGGTAAATTGTACAGAGACAGAAGAGTCTCATGAAACATTATTTTGAACTTGATTAATTAGCTGGGAACAGACAAGAATGTAAGTGTGTGTGTGTGTGTGTGTGTGTGTGTGTGTGTGTGTGTGTGTGTGTGTGTGTGTGTGAGGCTGCCATCAAAAGGCTCCCTCTCTGCTAAATTCAATTTTGAACACACCAACTTTCACTGGGAGTCACAAAGCAGGAGAAAGAAAGGAGTCATAATTGGTAGTGATCGCTCCAGCTTTTTCTATCACATCACGGCTTGTTCATGGGAATGAAATTTTCTTCTTCCTTGTGGGTGTGTGTGTGTGTGCGTGAGTGTGTGTGCTCTGGAGAGAGCGAGACAGAGAAAGAGAAATTTAAAAATCTGTCCAAAGAAGTAAAACCAATATTTGATCTTTGCTGTTGCGTGCTCTGATTTTAAAGTTTGAACTCAGCACTTAAGCCTCCTTGTAACAGCACATCAAATGACGCAGGTGCACACACACAGACATATTTACACACGCGCTTACTTGTACAGGTCTCCGAGGCATACATGAGTCATCCCTGCTTGAGAACACACACAAACAAATAAACAGATAAACTTGGGAGACAACTGTGCAGCCCCCCGGTCACACAAACACATCACTTGTTTGTCATGTTCATATCCTCTCGCTCAGACACACACATTTCATCAACATTTACTCACTTCCAGTGCACATTCATTGACTCACACCTCCAACACATAGTCTTATCCAACGGCTCTTCCACACACTCACTTCCATTATTCCACAATTTATGTAAATGTCTTCCTCAGAAGCCTGAGCCTGTACATGCAGCTTGAAGGCACAGGTTTCCTGTTTGTGCTTCTAATCAGTGTGAAATAGCTTGTTAGCTGCTAATCTGATTGCATTTCACCTCAAAAGCCCAAAACAAATTGATCCAGATATATCTTCCACCAGCTTTTCAGTTCGGTTACTTTTGCGCTTCTATTCTTGGCGTTTCAAACACCTGAAAACTTTCATGACGAAAAGTAAAGAAGAAGCTCGGGAGTGGGCAAAACAGTTGCAGTGTTACACTTTGTATGTTCATGTTTTCTGTAGCAGAGACACACACTGACACACACACACACAATGCATTGATTAGCCATAGACATGTTTACAATTCAAAAACAAAATGTCCCCTTAAGTGGACATCGATTACAAGACCTTGCATTATTCGTTTTCGTTCGACTGTTATGATTGTTATTGATTGTTGAAATTTATGTCTGCCTCATCAGGGAAATGTTCACAAGAAGATGTATCCTGTGCCACCACAAAGGCTTAAATGCTTCTCAGGATAGATTCTCCAGGTCTTTGAAACTCTACTGTTGGGATAAACAGTGTGTACGAAAGATATTTCCTCATAATCGTTCTGAAATGTCCCACAGGTGTCCCACCCATACCTGTAACATCAATTAAGCAAACAGGCTACACAGTCACTCAATCAGATTGCTTCAGTGCACTTTTCCATTGCTTTAAGTGCACCTGCATCAAAATGTAGATGTAATGCAGCTCTCTCTCTGACTCACCAACACATGCAAAATCACACAACAGATTCTGACTGTCAGTTCTTGATGCAGAAATTTTAATTTCCACAAAAAACCAGAAAGAAGCACACACGCATGTATCCTCCTTTTCTCTCCTTTTCTCTCTCTCTCTCATTCACTCATTCACAAACTCAGACACTGCACTCTGAATAGTGTTAGCCTGGAGATTATCAGTAGGGCTGCTGTTTGCACGGATAAAAGGGGCCGTCAGTATATTGACCAGAAAAATGTACAAGCTGAGATAAATGAGTCAACAGCTGCGGCTGTGCGTTCTTCATTATAATGACTCAGGCAGCAAAAGCACATGGAAACAGGAAGTCAGGTATGATGTGTGACTGGGCAACATGGGGATCTGGACACTGTTTCATCAAGGCAGAGGAAAAGTTTGAAAGAGATTATACTAAACTATATTGTAGTTCAAGGTGGCAGGAAATCTGGTGTTGGATAATTTGGATTTATGCCATCAAACAGCAAACCACTCTGTCTCCCTGTTGGTCAGGGCAGACTCCCCTCCCCTATATCCATCACAGCCACTGAGAGGATCAAAATATTAATCAAAATAGACTTCCTGAATGGCAGTACCTAATTATTTCGTTTTTTTGTTGTTGTCTTGTACTTGTGCTCTTTGTTTAGTCTAGAATTACGTTTTCTACACCTGCTCAGCTTGTACCTGAGCTCGTTTACACTGCGTGGTCAGTTCTGTACCCAGGATGCCCCAAAACTTCTGAGGGGAAACTAAACTTTTACAATAACTCAAATCAAATTGTCAGTGCAGAAATCATTTCTGATTTCTACATTTACAAAAACAGCACAAAGCGCATTTGCATTTGAAAAATGAGTCAGTCAGAATGATGTTGCTCTGAGTGAAACCTGAGGGAGAGAAATATGGAAATTGGCAGAGGATGTGATTCATCAACACTGGAAGCTGCCTGCCAAAGGTACAAACTATACAACAACTAGGAAATGTATGGTAAAACTTGGCTGCATGCTTTGCCGAGATGGCTGTCTGTTGGTGGATGCTTTGCCAAAAAGGGAATTAGGGAATTGTGTAACTTGGAGCAACTGCAGACAAAGGAGCGATACTCACCTTTAACACTGAATTGTAGATGACAGCAGTTCAACATGTGCCTTTGTCATTGTTGTCATTTGGGCTTTTTGGTAGCATTAGTTATGAAAGCATGTCTATAGCCCCGTTCACAATGGAAAACAAATTCTTGTCATTTTGACGAGAGTTATGTCCTGCACACCCTAAAACTGGTTTGGAGGAATCTCTCTTCAGATTTCAAGGGAACATTCATGCGTCACCAGTCAACATCCAGCTGCATATATAATGATGCTCTGATTCTTTGAGTGGATGGAACTCATCTTTTTTTCTTTCATCCAAAAAGTGACAGGAACAACATGATGTCAGGAACAATGTTAAAACACGACACAGAAGGATTCAGTTCTCGGATGAACTGCACACCACAGTCTACTGCACTTTGCTCACTAACACGCACACAAACACGCACATAGCACGTCCTATTTGTTGTTAGCCTCTAATCAGCATTCTCCATCTGTCCTGGTCCATCTGATTGAGAGAAATGAGAAGGTTTCAGATGATTGCATCAGTTAATCAGTATCATTACAACCGGCCTTGCTGCTGCGTATCATGTCAAAATCAAATTCTCGTCATCCATCACAGCCTCCAGATGATAATCCTAACCTTAACTGTTCATACCTCTGCTTTCATCATTTCTTTGACTTTGCCACACCTGTTTTTGTCCATCTTGGCACGGTAGATCACCTTTATTCTCCTTCCTTTCTTCATGACACTGACCTTAAACCTAAGCCACATCACGCCATTCATTAGGTGAAAGAGCACATCGCTTCAAAATCATCATCATCTTGATTCTTTAATATTGGTTTGAAAAGGAAAGTGAGGCTATATAATGATATAAAAATAGTTTGTGCACCTATTTGTAAATATTGCACCTCTGGAAAAGCAGTTCTGAGAAACTGGTTCAGTAGAATACCAAACACCCTTTGTCCTTTGAAGAAACGAGATGACATGAGTCAGACGTGAAACGTGAGTCTATAGGAAAGCTACTGGCAAACACATGAATCAGGACAAACGTGTTTGACTTGAGGCATGTGTTGCATATTTTCTTTAGAAAGCTCAAGAAGAGCTTCATAAAGTTTTTTTTTTGTGTAAAGTCAAGTCGTGATCATGGTTGACTACCAGGTGTGACACGGTGGGTGGAGCTGAAGACTGAAGAGATTTTAAATGTTGAGGACAAAGTGAAGGGGGCAAAAGTAAAAATGGCTCTCCAACAGGTTCTGTGTGGTGTAACTGTGATGATCATCCTCTCATCCAAAGGTAAGACAGATGTTTTTTCTTTACAGTTTTGCAGAATTGTCTCGTTATTTGGGTTCGTGGTTTGAAAATTGCTCTAGCAAAAGTACAAAAGTCCACTAAAGTGTCGCTATAGAGTTCTTCTTCTTTACACTCTGTTTCACTTAAAATACACATATTTTCTATAATATGTTCAGACAATAATTTGGATTCCTGTTTTTTCTATTTATCTATTTTAACAATGATGAATTAAACAAGAGAAAGCAACAATTTTTTTGTTACATTTATTTAAGTTGTTCTTCAGAGGCTTTTTACACGAAAGTCAAGTAGAATCTGAATAATTCAGAATCTGGTTTTGTTCCATCAAACCTACAGTTTATGTGGCAGCAAAACAATGCCCGTTTTATGTTCACAGTCAAGTTTCATGAAAATCATCATCTTTTAGGTCATTGTGGAATTTATGGTAACGGTCCAACAAAGAAATTTAGACAAGTGTTAAAATGTTAAACTTGTTCATGGGGGAGCAAATTTCTTGCAAGTGTAATTGCATTTTCAGCATTTTTGACCTTTTACTCTCAGTGTCATTATGGGTGTGGGATGGCGAATTCTTTGCTGAGAACAATTTGACAAGGCATGTCGAGATTTAAGATTTAACAGTACTGTCAAAAGTAAAAACAATATGTCATCCCACATCAAGTCAGATGTGAACTTGAGTCCAAGTTCGAGTGCATATTTTATCATGCACTGATACAGATCTGAAAAAATACTGGAAAGAAAAAAGTCAGCATTTCCACAATCTGCACCTTTAGATCTTTACAAAAAATCCTTACAAAACATACAGGATGTGAAAATTTGAGAAGCTGGAAGAGATTTTTGCCTACAGTAGTAAAGATGAACACAGTAAACTTTGACATATTCCATATCTTATACTGGTATGTTCTCACAAAGTCTTTGCTTGACAGGTTTACTTATCGCATTTTTTCTTTGTTCTAAATTTCAGGTTGTCAGTCACAGGTACTTGGTAAGGATCCAAACGCAACTTTACAGGCTTTTCAAGTTTTCTTTTGTTTTTCAATCAGCTGTAGAAAATGTATGAGCAGTACTGGCTTAATGCACCAGAGGTTGGAATGTATTGTGTAAGTGGAGCTCTGTCAAGGCCATTTGTCATCACCTGTCAAAAATATTAGGGCATGTTGGGTGTAAAGAGCATTTTAATCCATGTTTATAAATCAGCTTCCAGACCAACAGGTCTCAACTGTTTGTGGCAACTGTAAATAATTTTCCTTAAATTTAACAATGAACCACATGTTATGGGTGGTAAAACAAAAAGTGGGTGATTTCAAAAGGCGCTGACAGACCTATTGTGTAACTGAGGTATAAGAACCTATTGCATATACTCCATGTTAAATTATTGTCTCTTCTCTTCTGGCAGGATGCGGCCAGGCTTTACAAAACACCAAAATTGTTGGAGGTCAAAGTGCATCTCCGGGTAGTTGGCCCTGGCAGGCCAGTCTCATCAGTAATTCGCAGCCCTTCTGTGGGGGGTCACTGATCAACAACCAGTGGGTGCTGACAGCTGCTCACTGCTTTCCAGAGTGAGGGGTTACTTTAACAAGTTTTCTTTAATAAACCTTCTGTTTTTGGTTGTTGGCTTGCATATTTTATAAAATATGAGCATATTTTTAAGGTATTTGTCAAACCTCATCCCAAACACAGTTGTTCTTGTCACCTGTCAACATGACTGTAGCTGAGAACCATGGCTCCTGTGCACAGCAGGAGGCTCCACCATCCACATTCCATCTGTGACAAGAAAGGGATTAACAGATTACAAAAAAAAAAAACACAGAATATGTTGTAATCAGTACGTGATCAGCAAGTTAAACGGTCACTGAACTTCAGTGACAAAAGCTACAAGTTTTAGAAATAGCGTGCTAAAAAGTAAAAGAAGAAGTTTGGAAAAAAGTGAGAAAAAATAAATGTTTGTCCATAGCACTTACTCCCTTGGTCTGTGGCAATATTTGTTGAAAACACCTAATTTGTTTGTATTATTAATGCAAAGTGTAAACAAGGCCCTAAGTATTAGGGCCCATTTGTTAAAGTCAGCTGATGTTCAGTTGATTCTAAGCTCACTATCAACACTAGACACTGAAAAATGTACTATTTTTATTTTTTTTTGTCTTCAAGGACTACTCAGAGCCAAGCAACGGTTTATCTGGGGCGTCACTACCAGTTGGGTCCAAACGTCAATGAAGTGTCACGGGAAATCGCTGAGGTCGTTTGCCACCCTGCTTACAACAACATGACCATGGACAATGACATATGTCTTCTGAAGCTGTCGGCCCCTGTGAATTTTTCCGACTACATACAACCAGTATGCTTGGCCTCTGCAAACAGCACTTTCTACACTGGGATCAACAGCTGGGTCACTGGTTGGGGTGATACTCAAGGTAATCAAAGAAAAACAGTGTAGTTTGCTCTTCATCACGTAATTCCTCAATAATTCTCAAGTATTTAAACGGGCCATGATACAGATGCAATCTGTAAAAGTGACTTTAGTGAAGTTTAATGCTGATTCTGATATGCTGAAAATGCTTGAATGATGATTTGTGTGTACAAAATATTGTTCTTTTGCATTACTCCTTCATTAATTTGAATCTTCGCTTTTTAATCTTTCCAATTAGTTGTCCCCCAAGTCAACACCCTACAGGAAGTTGAAATACCAATAGTGGGAAACAATGAGTGCCAGTGCTACTACAAAGATATACCCATCACAGAGCACATGATGTGTGCTGGGCTCACAGCTGGAGGGAAAGATTCATGTCAGGTGACCACCATTTTCTGTGTGCTTGTTATGTAATGCTTTGTTGACAGCCAGGGGAGAAATGCATCACAGAGGTGAGAGAAAGCATGGTAAGCTACAGAGTAGCACCCTGGAAACATGTATTTGGTTTTCTAGTGGATTTGTTGCTAAATTAAAAACATTTATTCACATCCAAGTAATATGCAGAATTACATAAATGAGCTGCTAGCAATGCAAATGTCTAGCATGTCTTTGGCTACCGTAAAGCAATGTAAAGTTTGGAAAATATTTGAACTCTGTCTGTCAGTGTCAGACCATTTGGTGTAGTTTGCCTTGTGGTCCAGCAGAGGGCACTCTCAAAAGTCACTATCAGTTAAACCTGTTGCGTGGCACACTGCCCATACTACATCCGCTAAAATAGAATGTTTACAACAGACCACGGTCTATGCAACACACTAAATAGGTTGCTTTCAAATTTGTCTGTCCTTGACTTTTTGAAAAATCCAGTGACTGAATGCACAGATGTGAAGCTGATATCAATTTTCTTTCTTTTCTAACTCTTAGTGAGACGTGTGAATGAGTAAGCTTCAAACTTTATTGATCAAAATGTTTTATTTTTCTATTCCTCATTGTGGTGATGTCAAAACAATAACACAAGATTCATGCATCCGCATGGTCGATGCTTCAGAAGCAGCTTTAAATGATAACCTCTGCCTGTCTCAACAACTGTCATTGAATTCCTTCCACAGGGAGACTCTGGGGGTCCACTGGTGAACAAGTACACCAATGTGTGGGTCCAGAGTGGAGTTGTGAGTTTTGGTACTGGCTGTGGCTTACCTAAATATCCTGGAGTCTACACTCGTGTGTCTGAGTACCAGGAATGGATTAGCATCATCGCTGGCGGGAACCAAACAGGCTTTGTTACCTTCCGTTCCGTAGGAGTTGACAGCGACTTAAACTTCATCTGCCCACCAACATCACCCCCGACTATCACCACCGATGGTGGCAGCATATTTGACAGTGGTGAACGTGTGATCCACTTCACTCACTTCACTTCATTCTGTGTTCTTCTTCTCTCTCTCTACGTACTGGTTGGTGACGCATGACATGAACGTGTCAAACCATATACAGTTTAAGATGATTCCTGTACCCAAATATTGCTAATAATCAAAATAATCATTCAAACTTATTCCAAACTGTAAGTTACAGTGGTTTTATCAGGGCTTTTTTTTTTTTGTTTTTTTGTTGTATCTTAATACCAGGTTGATGAGAGCAGTGAGACTGAACCAAAACATTAAAGTTGCTGATCGAAAAACCTGGAAGGTGCTAAAGCGCTCTGTAGAGCTGGTGCCTATTAATTCTCAGAGGGCTCGTCCCTGTTGGCAAAACAAGTAAAGTGACATAAGTAAAGTTAAAAAAAAAAAGTGATTGGTGCAGCTTTAAGCTAAAGGTTCAAAACCTCACGCTTCATAACACTCATTTTCCCAAAACGTGCATCACTGAACAGAAAATTTGGCAAGACCACAGAAAAAAATCATATGTCTTATGTACAAGGTGAAAGCTCTAGTTTGATTTCCCGCTCTGTCGTTTCCCATGGAGCTACACACCGTCACACACACACACACGCCTGTTAACCTGGCTGTGACTCATCTCCCCCGGCCTGCAGAATCAACTGGGTGAAAAATTAAATGCACTGATTCCAAGTGTGTTTGAGTGCTCATTAGAGTTTGTGTGCATAAGTGTCATCGCCCCTTCTGCTATGTTTGTGTGAGCATGTGTTGTGAATGCATGTGGCTTTGTGTGTATCATGTTGTCCTGAAATGCCCTTCAAGGTTCACAAAGCCCCTCTCAAATGAAACCTAATTGGGCCAAATGTGCCTTATTTTTCATTTCCTCTCACTTTTTAAATTACAATTTTCAAATATTCACTCATGAATGCAACTACTGTCCCCAGCAGGACACTGTTGATAATATATGACAAACACACACAATATGTTCTGGATGGCTGATCGGAAAACGAACTAGCAAGCAGCCTGAAGCAAAGAAAAAAAAAAGGTCTAATTCTTATTCTGGGGCTGTGATGGTGTTTTATTACTTTAGTCTCAGTGGTGAAAATTGTTTATGGACTTTCCTCGCAGAGAACAACACAAAGATGAAAAAAAATGACCCTACAAATCTGACTCTGGGGAGAGAGACACACTCCTGAAAATAAAGTTGATTTCTTTTCTTCATGTCTGTCTCTTTCTTACTGAGCAACATTCATCATTTTGATTATACTGAAACTTATTTTTACCAGCATCTTTTTCAACCAGTCTAGAGGCTTAGGAAAGAAACATTAAGATTATAGATATAGTGTCCCTGTTATTGTTGTCCAGTTTAACACTTTCTGTTAAACTGGTGCTTTTTTTAAACGCCCAATATGTCTCATTTGAATTATGTGTACTTCATGCTCATTTTCACTAACTTGGACCCTCTTTAGCTGATCAAAGATAAAGCTTGAAGAAGAGAAAATGGGATGAAAAGAATCTGCAAATGTGCAGTTTATCTTTCACCATGTTAAATAAAGACTGTTGAAGGGTTTCTTGAGACCATTGACATTATGCCTCTGACAAAAACAGCAGATATAAACAGGAGAAAGATGGATAACAGAATGACAGACTCTGGGCTGAATGTGTGACAGCTTTGTACCTGTTTGTACAAAAGTCTTTTCTCAAACATTCTCTGTGCAGATCTAATTGTTATGATGAATTAAAGAAAATTAGCACAAATGTCTGCACATAATGGCATACTCTCTATCCTACCTTCACCACAGTGGAAAATACCCTCACAATTAACCTGTGCAGCATAACCAGATCCTTCAAGGCAAAACGGCAGGAATAATTCCATGTGAAAAATGAAGCCTTAATGGAAAACGTTCATAATAGACAAGAAACCTTGTCTGAATAGTTGTATGAAGTGGCAGAAAACCACTGCGGCTGTGAATGACACGGGTGCAGAATTATGCACATTGCATTAGGAAAATTGGTCAGCTAGAAAAAAGAGGCAGTTCAGTGCACATTAAGGCCTAAATCAAGACTAAAACACCAGTAAATATTAGACAAAACCAGGGCTAAAATATCTGTGACTAAGACTGACTGTGGAATATTAGACTAACAACTATCCAATCATCAGTGCAAAAGCAGCACTGACAGACACCAAAGACACCTCACTGTTAAAACAGACCATTTTAAGCCTCAGTGCACTGCAGAGCTTGTTGCAGCTCTGTCTCAGTGCTGACTCACTGTTGGTGTATAATGACTCATGGTGAAGTTAAGGTGCTGCCATTGTTAGTGAGCTTCTGTTGAACTTCTCCACCTCATCACTGTTATACAACCTACTATGAAAAATCATTGTTAAGCTTTCTGAGTACGTTGTCCTCAAATCAACCAAATCAGTCATCAAACACATACTGTTACTGATTGGCAGTGGTGCTGACAGCTGCGGTAACTGCAGCGTATTTTCCCTTAACTCTTCCTGTCATGAACACTGAGTATAGACAGCAGCTTTGTTTCTGAGTTTCCTACTTTTCTTCTGGGCATAAAAAATACCGCCTTAAGGCATGACTAAGCACTGAGTCACTGTTATAGCCTGTTGTACATGTGTGTGTGTTGGGGGTATGTGTGCGCATACCCATCGCTGCCTTTGCACTGAGCAAATCTGCAACTGAGTGGTGGTTTCTTTCTTTTCACACATCCAATCTTTCTTCTGCCTCCATCTTTGCTTCTCCTTCGGTCTCCTCGGTCTCTGGCTCTGGGCCCACGGGAAAGAAACAGAAACAGAAAAAAAAATCACTGAAGTCAGCATCTGTTGATTTTGAAGCGCATGTGTGTAGATGTGTGTGTGTGTGTGTGTGGATGTGTGTAAGAGAGATCAAGTCTGTTTGAGAGACACAAGAGTAAATTGCTTTAATCTTCCTGTTTGCAGAGTCAGCTACAGTCCTGAACTGGTTTCTGTTTGGTTCAGCAGCCATAAGTGTCCTATACACACACACACACAGGCTCTTTGTTCTTTTACACTTATGTTCTCTTTCTCTCCCTTCACTGAACTCCTTTTCTACACTAAAGCCTCTGCAGTGTAGTAAAGGGATGACAGTGTAGCTGATATTTGGCTGCCATTACTATTGGTCAGATGGAAAAGGCTGATGTGCACATAAATGCACTCAATGAGTATCTGCTACAGAGTATCTGCTAACTATGATTATTTAAATCAATGAGCATTCAAAAAAGCTACAGCTCCCTTCAAGCATGAATACCTACTCTGACTCTCTGACTGGACATTTGTTTTAAATGCATCATCACTGCGTGGAGTGAACCAGACAACATACTGCTGACCAAGGTGTGTTCCAAGGCAGCGCTCTGCACTGTTGCCTTTGATGTGTGATTGATGTCTTTGGGATTTATTGATCACAAGGACATAGTTTTCTGTAAAGTCTGCTATAAAATATAAAATGATGTCTTCTTTAGAAGTTTTCCTGCCAAGCAAAAAAAGATTGTGTTTGTCATGTTGACTGAAGCACAATTCTAGGAATGATACAGTGATTCATGTGGGAGTCTTTCCACTGGGTGATGTGTTGATAAGGTTCTTCATAAGGTAATGATGAGAGAGGGGGAGGAAGGGGTAACTGGAAAGGGAGATTTTGTGCCCTTGAAGGGAGTTAGCGGAGGATGAAGTGCAAGTATGAAAGGAATAAATCCTTGTCTTCCTCAGATCTATTAATCGCCGTGCCTGGATATTCCTACTTTTTCAATATTTCTCTCCGTTTCTTTCTCCTTATCAACATCTTTCCTCATCAATCTTTCTACTTCACTAACTATATTTTTCTACTGCTTCTTTCCCCCTATATTTCTCCCTCCTTTTATATTACAGTATTACAACCTCATTTTCCATGCCACTTTTCCCTCTTGATCATCCTATAAATTTTTTTTTCTTCCGCCCATTTCTCTCCTCTCTCGTTTTATTTCTGCTCTTCTGTTTTTTCCACATTTCCTGTTTCTTGACTTTGCTTCAACTCTGCTGCTCTTCCATCAAAGTCATTCCCTTCTCACTTCTCTGCAGTTAAAACAATTTGACGTGGGTCATTCAGCTAGAAATGAGATTTTCTTCGTTATAAAAGACAGACATGCATCACGTCCCAGAGGGCAGGTTTCAATTTTAAGGAATACAAAAGAAATTAGCAAACGTGGATATTTCATCCAAATCTGATCTGTGGAACATTCACATAGATAAGTGATGATGAAAAGTCCCTTTTCCCAAACATTACTATAAAAATATAACTTTTCATATTACACCATAGTCATTTGATTCATTGTTAATGTAGAAATATTGATAAATGCAGCTTTAATTTTATTGTGTTAAAACCGATGTAACAGTTTGAGATTAAAACACAAACTGCTTTTGACACTTTCAAATCAAATCAAATGTCTTCATACATAATTTCCTCTGAATCTGAATCTCAGTTACAGCACGACTTTTCACCCCTGACACTCTTAAATTCCTAAACAGATTTTTCACTCATTACAAGCAGCTCACGTCATCCCACATTAGGCTTGACATTTCCTCTTCATTTCACGGTGAGCGGCTGGTTTCTGTGTGAATGTATCTATATAAATATCGGTTCAAGTGGGAAATTAAATTCTGGATTAGGGATTTACTCCTTTCTTCGCAGTCATTCATCCCTCGTCCTCATCCTGTAATCTTCTCCTCCATCTGAAAACAAGACTGCTGAAATCATCTTGTTGCTCTCCTGCAAAGGTTGTTCTTCCCGACAGATTTAGCTCAGCATCAAAACTGCCAATCTCATCTCTTCAGCATCTTCCTCTGCTTTCACACTTTGAGCCAGAAAGTGGAGTTTTTTTCTTTTTCTTTCTTCTTAAGTGCTTAAATTTGAAAAAAATAAAATAAAATAATAATAATAATCACAGTTATTCCCTAAAATATCCACTTTAACATTATTAAGTTAAAAATAAAAGTAAAAGTAAATCTGGAACCTTCTGGACGACTGCACATGAATTCAGGACCAATGCAGATGTCCACATACTTCCTACAAACAGGATAGTCACCAAACATAACTTGCACTATCTCTGTTTTATTGTTGCCTGCACAATCACGTCAAAACTCCAGGTCCCAAAACAACAAGCATCTTAAAACAACAGATTGTGTTATCAGTCACGTTGATTGTATTGAGACACAGGGGCTAAATTTTTATTATTTGTTCACTCTGATTAGCTGTCCCACTAATCTCTTTTGGGTAAAAGACTTTTGGATAATTTCACCCAGCCCAAAAGGGAAATATACAAACCCACTGATATGTTAAATGGAAAACTGAGACAAGAGGTGAATAAGATATGTATCACTATTGATCCTAATATGACAGATAAGAGAGTTTAGCTCTCTCACTCCCACCAGCCAACTTTTAAACTGGTACTGATAGAGACTGAACAAATTTCCTCCCCCTGGGAACGGATACAATGGGAGGCTCCAGGGGATGATGGGTGGAGGTGGGGCTGAACCTCGCCAGTTGAAATAGTCAACCCAAACTGAAAACAGTGTAATGTTATGTGGGACTTTAGCTGAATGACTCAGGTAATCTTTAACTGTCCTATGACATTTTCTAAACATACTTAAAATCCAGATGGATTATTTTAACCCAGCTTCTATTGTAAAATCTTCTTTAATTACATGCACCATCTTTTGGCACTTTTTTGTCCTCTGTTGTGATCTCATCTTCACTTAGTCCTTGTTGCAGTTTTTTTTTTTTTTTTTAATTTGTGTTGGACCAGTAGTCTTGTTTTCAGGCTTTGTGTTTGTGAGTTTACTTTTACCCTGTATGGAGCAGGCGTGGGGGATTCTCTCGATTCGTAGGTGGAGGCAGACGAGGCACTGAGCGTGGTAAACAGGCAGGAGATGAGGAAGCATGAACCTGAGACAGAGGTAAAGACTGGTTAGCATTAGCTACAGCAAGCACAAGTGACAAACCTAACTAGGAAGGCAGCCGAACGTGTCTCCACTGAGAGATCCAGTACGAACTGTCAAAGAACGGAGAGATGATCCGGGTATTTGTGCAGCCTGCGTCAGGTGTAGATAATGAGGCGACTGGTGGCAGGTGTGCAGGTAAATTGGCTTGAGGAGGAAAGCAGGTCATCATGCCAAAGCAGGAACACACAGACACGAACTGGGGGCAAACAAGATACACAAAAGAGGGAAAGATAAGAGACACACAAGGACTGAGGGAGAGAAGTGCCTATAACAGCAGCTATAAATTCTTCGGAAGGTTCTGTATGTAATTTGGTATCATTGTGATGATAGGGAAAAAGTGTTAACCACAAATATTTAAATACTGTCAGATTGTTCTGTTAATCCTCCACCAACAGTGCACTCTCAGTGTGGATTATTTCCCATTTCCTGTCTGTAGTTTCCATCTCAATGCTCAAACATTGCGATTCTTAGTGTTCACATACTACAGTAGTGGCTGTGCATACTGCATTCACCCGTTCGTTAGTTTTACAGCTGTGGTCACACTGTTTCAGAAGTCAGCAGAACACCAGGCTCTTGTCAGTTGTGCGTTTGGTTTCCTCTCTGCTCTTCACACATCTAATCACCCTGAGATTCTGTGTTTGTCTGTGGCTCATTAGACAAAGACGAGCGCTTGGGATTGTTTCCGTGCCTCTTCCCTCTGTGAGCACCTGAGTGTGTGTTTCCGCTAATGTACTTTGTTTTCCTTATGCATTGCATCTTGCATCATTTGTCTGATTGCCACTCTCCCTTGCACATGAATGAACACAAACACACAGAGACGCAACAACTGTTTCATAGTGACACCTGTTTTTAATGATAGCTGTGGTGGGTGGGTATGGTTGGCATTCAGCTGCAAGAGACAGAGAGGTGTGGAGATGGCTCATGCGATCAGTGCCAGGCGAGATGATTGACACAGCTGGTGTTTTTTGTCTAATCACACTCTCCCTTTTAAATACAGTAGCGTGCTGGACCTCAGGGAAGACAGATGGCCACGCTGGCCCGTCTGATATTGTTTTGTACAGCACAACACTTGTTTTTATGTTGAGCTGGGACGTTGCATTAAAGAGTGTCTGCCAAAGAAGGCAGGCATCCAGAGGCGTGCAAGAGAGAATTATTATTTTTATTGAAAGCATGTGTGAGCCATGAAATCAGAAAGAACGCTGTCTGTGAACGGTCTGTCTTGTCTGCGTTTAGCACTGCAGGTGTGTGTGTGTGTGTGTGTGTGTGTGTGTTAATGTGTGCAGTTGCAGCACTAAACCTTACACATCAAGACAGATAAATGTATCAGCTGCCATCAACCAAAATCTCACCAACAAGGAATGGGTCCCCTGGTAGCTCTCCTCATATGGCGCGTTCCATTAAGGCTGAGACATTATCACAGCAGCTTGAATTATAATCCAGCCCGGGCCCTTTGCTGCATCTAAAAACCCATCTCTTCCCTAACTGACCTGTCTCTCTCTCTCCACTTTCATTATCATAATAAAATGCAAACAAAAAAAGTGAGCACTAGATAAAAGGTCCTGGGGTTAAGGTTTGATTGAACTCTGAGCTTGGCCTTGACCCCTGAGAGGGGGGACTCCAGGTTCTCGCTTCCAGAACAGCTGATCTAGGTTAGTTCAATCAACTTTGAGTGCGTTCACTCTGAGTTAAGCGTGTGTGACGACTATTATAATCCTTCATCGGTGGAGCTCTGATACCACAATTCACCATGGCAACGGGCGAGAAACCCTCACCCCACCGGAGTTAGTTCTAACACATATTTATGGCTTTTCATTGTCGTAAAGAAAAGCAGCATAACTGCAGAGGCAAAGGAGACAAACGGCATGGCAGAGAATTGCTGCCTGAGTCCACACTTAAGTTTGAATGCAGCAGTCAGTTCATTTAATATTTAACCAGAGTTTCTTTTAATACTGCAGGTGAAAAAGTCCAGAGAGCCGGTCAGGTTCAAAGAGTCAGTTACCACGATAACTGACACACAGTTTTGAGTTACCTCTCTTTCTGGAACGGAACACCCAGAGTTTCACCTCATCTGAGGGTCAACAAACTCAGAGTTTTCACTAAACCCACTTTCTGAAATCCACCCCTGCTGTTTGAGAAACGATGATTTATTTATGACTATGTGTTGATACGGCTCAGTAGTTTTGAAACTGCTTTCCAGAAAAAGTCAGGAGAGGATGAAATAAGACACGCCAAAAACAAACAGAACAGTAGAGAATCAATTTTTAAAGGTTCATGGTAAGAAAGGGGAAAGACGGGAGTATACAAAGGTGAACTCAGAGTAAGGTCAGAAAACACTCCATCCTGCTGTTGTTTTATCAACAGCAGGATGGAGTGCGTGTGGGTAAAGCAATTCATGCCTCAGTTACATGCACAAATTTGCAGTTTGCATCACTTCATCATCAGTCCATCACTGAGCAATCAAATGAAGTGTTTCAATGCATCATTTCATGAATCAGTTTACTAAAGATAGTAAGAAATGTTTTGCAATCTTTATGATGTTTCTGTTATTTACAACCTGAAGTCCACAGACTCTAAACCAAGACAATCTGGAGACCAAATATATGTTTGTTGGTTAAGAAAAAAAATTACAAAAAATTATGAACAAACAAGCAGGTCATATTTCAGTCAAGTGGTTCCCACAGAAGCTTTCACCATGTACAAGCCCATCAGTCAAGAAGCTTGATATCAAACTGTTGCTCTGGCTTTTATGTCCGAATCCAGGCAGATCTGACAGCTGGCTGTGATAGAAACCAGATTGATGAACAAATGAGTCAAAGGAAAGCGGAGACAGGAAGGGAAGATTTAGGAACAAAGCTGAGGATGGAAGGGAGCGAGAGAGCAAAGAAGAAAGACATAAGAGAGACTGCAAATAAAATATAAGACATACCAAGCTGCTGTAACAACCTGCACTATTCTGGTTTTATGATATCCACCAGATTTTAGAACCTGACTGCAGGGATTTGCGGTTATGTGCAGGGCAGGTAAGTTCTTCCACACCAGGCTGGGAAAACCATTTCTTTATGGACCTGGGGCTTCTGAAAAACACACTATCGTCTGAACTGTCTATATTGTTTCCTAAAGTGGTTTTGCCAAATGTTATTATGATCACTGATAATGATGTGTAATATTGTTTTTACTTCAGGTCGTCTTATGTTTTTGTATCACTCTGTCCTCATAAGGAGGTGGTTGCACAAACTTAGCGCAGCTTCAGCATGATTCTCTCAGATGTTCTATCCAAAATTTGGGATTCTTGCTTTGTTCAGCAGCGTGTTTGAGGGCATCCCACATGTCTCAGTGACTCTGTCTCTTTTTCACTCTCAAATACATAAACGCACACACCATGTAAATTAAACATGTGAGATTTTTACAGACTCCATGTGCAAAACCAAAGCTAATGCCTTTTAATGTTGTTGAGAGTCTCTTTTCTTTTTGAGCCCATTTTGTTGTATAATGGTGTGATTTTCTTCTCACTAACGGGCCTAATGTAGACATCAGAGGTAGAAGTCGGCTCCAGTTTCATCCCCTTAACGGCATTCAACACTCACACTGGGCTGAAATTAATCACAGAAGTAGCAGAGACACCAATTTCAGGCAGAAAATAGACCAGAATGCAATTCAGCCACAAGACAGGGACACAGCTGCAATCACACAAACGGCCAAATGATCATGAACTTGGTGGCAGCAGACTTTATCACTCGGCCATGCACCCACCCTTGATCAAATGTTTATGTCTTTACTTTCTAGGAAGCGTCCTAGGAAATGTAGTAGATCCTGCTCACAGGATTTATCATCTATTTATATCGCATTTATCAGCTGCTTTGCTACCAGCTGACGAGTAGCTCCCAATCATATTGAAAAGTATGCCCACAGCTGCCGTCATAACCTGACACTCCTCATGATTACTCTGATGCTGATACACAGGCCAATCCAGCTGCTTATAAAGTTTTGGTATTGTTGACATCTGCGTGTTTATTAAGCGGCAGGGTTTTTTTTTTTATAAACAGGAGGGAAATTAATTAAGAGGTTCAAAGAATCTCAGTTTTCAACTAGATTCACTTTGCTCACACATTACATAGCGTGTGTGAAATGTTTTTTGGGTCAGATTTCAGCTCTGAGTATTAAATCTTGTTCCTTGGGGGGAATTTTCTCCTCTCTGTGACTCTCTGGAGGTTTCAGACTTCAGTGACACTGACCTCTGGGCATCGCATTGTTCCACAAAGATGTGCCTACCGAGGTTCACCATGTGTATTCATGTGTCTGTGTGTTTTGGTTCGTGCCTGCTGCTCGTTTTCTCCACTTCACTACCCAGAGGCTGTTCTTTCTTTTTTCTTTTATCTTTTATTCTGACATCCACACACCCATTTCTGGTGTTTATTATAGAGATGCTTTTCGTATTAAACCAGAAACGCTCACACGCGCAGGAGGGAACGTTTTGTTGTATCTCTTCTGTTTTCATTTCAATATTGGACTGATTTCCTCCAAAAGCAACACACCATTCACACGCATGAACACCAGAAGAGGACAGTGGACAGTGACACAAAGACATCTGACTTTCACTCAACTGACCTGGAATAAGTTTGGAAGAATAACTGTCTACTTTCACCTTATGGGAGATCCAAGGGCATGCATCAGTCGAAAAAGTCACACCTGCTGTGGCTGCTGACAGTGAATCCAAAAACCTGAAAACTATTTGTGCAGTGCAGTTTCTGTTCATGTCCCTCTTTCTCTTTCCTCCCCTGCACCCCCACGACCTCTCTGTTCTCCTGCTCGCAATAATTTTGTGGAATCCCCTGTTACCTCTCCACAAGAAGACCAAAAGGTTTTACACCTTATATCAGTCACCTGATCCTGTTCTTCCCTCAACACCTGTACCTCCTTCCCTCATTAGACATTTAGAGCATCACCTAAAATATCACTGCAAGACATGCAAAATAACAACAAAGAGAATGCAAAAGGACAACAGTGAGAAGCAAAACGACTTCAAAGATATACAAAATGACTACAACGGTTCCTGCTTTTAATTTAACTGTGAAGTCTGATGTGATGTTTCCCGTCACAGAAATGCTGCTGGGTGAGATGATGTGTTCAATGTCCTTTTTCTGACCTCACTATCTTTTTCTGTAGGACACTGGAATCCAGGTTGCAATTTGGTGCGGACCTGTTCACTGGATGGCATGCACTGATCCAGAATGAGATGAGAAGAAGGGGGGGAAAATATACACATTGCACTGACATACACACCTGCTCTTTTCAGCCAGGAAAAGATCAGCCACCTGATGTATTGTTGGTCCTGACAGATGATAAAGGCTGCAGTGTCTAGGTGTGATGGAAGAGAAGACCTCTCTGAAATACTGCCCTTTGTTGAATCTGAAAATTGTACTTTAACCCAGTTGAAACCACAGTCTGCTATCGTGCTAGAGATGACCAAAGTCCAAAACGAGGTCCAGGAGCCCTAGGACCTGAGCGTCTGAAACAAAACAACTGCAGAGCTGCGAAACAACAACAAAGAGATGCAAAAAGAATGACAGCCTCAAAAAGACAAAACGACCTGTCTGTGCACACAGGCCCATTTCCTCATAATGTGTCTGTCTTGTAATCAGCAGAACTAACATTTGGCAGAGTGTGTCAGCTGTTACAGATACAGGAACAGCACCGGGATGAGAGGCAGGTAAACGGGTATTTCACAGGCAGTCTGTGGGAACCCTTTTAGGAGCTACTTGAGTAAAGTAAGGCATCAGTAGATACTGATGGGGAGGTCAACTGTGTGAATAACTTCCACTCAGTGTGCTCAGAATCTGTTGCCAAGAGAGGAGAAAATTTTTAGGACGGTAGTTTCTGAATGGATGGAAGAGCATAGTGTGGCAGACAGAAATGGGTGAATGACTTATTATGACTTATTATTAAATCTCATCCTTTTCTGCACATGACTGGGTACAAAAAAAGACAGACGAAGGGTAAATTCTGTGCCAGAGTTTGGAGAACAAACTTTGCAGAAAATGTGTGATCAGGGGGAATGAAATTATCCTGCACCGTAGACTGAAGACGAGGCTGCAATATCTAACAAAGAAAAAGACAGTAAAGGAATTTGTTCGGCTGCTCGGCTGAAATAACCTTTCAGAAGCAGTTACAATAGAGGCGAAAAATGAGAAGAAGTACTCTGCTTTGGTAAAGAGGAGTGACAATAACAGATGACTTGACTAATGTCCAATTTACTCCAGAGGAACGAAAAGAGTTCAGGCAAAGTCCCGAATAACCTCTCTCTGGGGAAGGACCTGATGTGTTATGTCATGTAGAAACATGGCAGAAAGGAAGGGAAATTTGATTTAATAAAGTACTGAGACGACCAGAGATATCTAAAACCAGCTCAGTCGTCTCAATCAGCCTCAAGAGGAAAGAGCACAGTTAACGAGCTGACTTTAGCTTTCAGTTCCAATCAACCTGATCAGGTCTTTTAGTGGCTGTTTAGATTTTCTTAAAGCCTATTCAGTGTTGTCCCAACAAGGAAATTCATTCATAATAGCTGGCTCCAAAGTGCACATGACCTGGTAATTTCAAAGGAACAATTTGTCCACTTGACATCAACAGAATCCAATGGAGAGCCAAAAACTCCCCAGACCCATTCCACGCTTGCCAAAAACTCTTTGCTGCCATGACAACGAGCTGCCTGTCCCTTACTTTAACTGAAATATTTTTAATGTGTTCAGCATTCAACACAGCTGTGTGTTTTAACACGTCAAAAAGTATAATGTGGTTAGACATAATGGCACTGAAGGTAACTGAGACGCTATTGTAGCTTAGCAAAACTGAATGCTGTATCAACTCACTAAGGAGCTGACACTAACACTAATGTTACACATGAGTTGAGCTCAAAGACAAAGGGAATGAGTCATTTAAAATCTAATCATCTAATGTTTGTGCTGCAGCTCTGAATGAACCTCCCACCTGTGCACTGCGATGGACATCAAAACACCACACAGAAGGGCAAAGAGAATTTCTGCTTACTTTTTGCAGTTAATAAATTCAAGTATAAAATACATCTGAGAATACATAAAAAATAAAGCCATGTTTTTAAGTATGAAGGTTTACAATCTCCATAAAAACATGAAAAGAATATCCAGGTTCTAAACTTTATGTACCTCAGTTTTAATTTGCAGGCCAAACATCTGGTTTACACAGATCAGGAAATGAGAAGTTTTACAGTTCTTATTCCAGTCGTCGTGCCCTGTGGGCTCTCTGCAGTCCTTGTCTTACCCACTAAGCAGTAATAGTATTTTAAGATACTATTACATTTTTAAACACACTCACATAGAGGTGTCTCTGATGATGTATTCATTGGCTCTGCAGCCCCGGCCGCCGCATTCATATTCATACCGGCTTGTTTCGATTCTCAAACGTTTGGCACATACACACACACACAAACACAATCACTGGGAGCAGCAACAGCCCAATCCAAGAAGCTCCATTGTTTTGGCTCATCTATTTTCTTGCCTCCCGCTCGGTCTTCCCTCCCTCAATCCCTCTTTTCTCGGACAGGGTGAGGTTGCCCTTTCCTCTCTGTCCAGCTGGAGAATGCGAATGGAAGCACAGCGAGGCCAAGACAATTAGCCAGACACACAGAAGGCTAGCAGACCCAAAACACACCATGTATCAGTGAGCAACAGGAAACACACCGTAACACACACACGTATACAATAGAGAGACAATTGTTGTTTTGCAAACTTGCAGTTCAGTCCAAGAAACAGACTGAAAGCAAAACAAGAAGGAGGTAGAGACAGAAACAGAGAGATGAGCAGGAGGAGGAAGAGGGAGGGAGTTTGGAGTTGGACTGAGTCACTGAATGAAAATGGTTATTTTAAAAAGAAAAAGTGTGTTAGCTCAGGTCAGAACAGGTATCACAACACCATGTACATATTAATATATGTTTAACATAAATTAATGTACGTGCTCTATAAGCTGGAATGAAAGAAGGGGCATCATTCTGGGACACAAAATCCAGTTCTCTTAATGTATCCATGTTTCTGGGGAGAAATGTGTGACTTCACATTTCTACGTCAATTGAAATATGCCAATTTAATTTACTTTATTTTTTCCAATCGTTCAATCATTTTGTCAGCCATCACATACGGCATCATCGGGCACAACATCAGAACTATCTGAATCTCTGAACAAATGGACAACTGGCTGGTGATTCTGGGACCAAGCTGTGATTCTGTGAGCTGCAGGGGAATTTATTCAGTACCAGACAAACCCATGATTGCAGGGAGTTTTAAGTTTGAATGGTAATGGCTGCTTAGCTCAATTCACGGGCTCCAGTATCTGTCTTAAGCTTCAAAGTGCATTGCAGAGATTCAAGAAATGTATTCATGGCGTCATGTGGATAAAAAGGAAAAAACAGAAAAACCCTCAAAACCAAACTATCCCTTCATGCTCCAGCTTATTCAAACAGTATTGAACAGCAGCTGGAACTCAGAAATGAGAACTAAAGACTGTAAAGCTTCCAGCTCCCTCTGATTGTGCAAAGCTCAAAGAGTGAGAGTCTGTTTCCCAGCCCTCCGCTGATCAATAGCTCATATGCAGTTAGGCAGCGCCAGTTTAGATGTGTATCTGCCCGGCCGAATGGGCACTATCTCCACCAGCACACTTTAATCAGACTGAGTTATTGGGATCTGTGGCTCACAGTGAACTGGGGGGAATGAATGCACACACAGGCACACACACACACACACGGTCTGGCCAATCGTTCATTTTAATTGATCAAGTGCATAACAGAAGAAGAATGGGCTCAGTCGCCTCTGGGCGCAGATGCAGCAATGGAGTCTGTGTTTGTGGAGACGGTGGCCACTGAACTGAACTGGCGGGGATCCATACACTGCATACCTGTGGCTGAGAGTGTGCACATTTAAGTGTAGCCTAATTAATTAAACTAATTACTAACATTAATCAGAATTTAAGAGCAAGAGGAACTTCCTCAAACATCCTGCACCTGCAGTTCAGCAGTTATGACAGAAATAATCCATCACTCAGGAACGACAGCAGCCTCGAGGAACCGGCAAGCATCGAGAGACACTGCTGACTGAAAAACCTGCCCTTCAGACATAAAACCCATAGCTGAATACAATACCATTCAAGTCCCAAGTTTATTGTTGAAAATCGTTTTGAGAAAAGCAGGAAATCATTCAAGTATCAGAAGACAGGGCAGGCTGGGGGCAGACTGACAACATACCCAGAAGGCAGAATGCAGAGAACTGGAGTGTCAATATGCCTGCACGTAAAATTAAGCCAACGTGCCTGACCTCTCTCTGGATAAGTGCTCAACAAGACAAAGTTTTGAAACCACCACTCTGTCCCAGTTACATCAGAACATACAAAATCAATTTCCACACTTTCATCCCCGTCCTGAAGGCTATCACTTCACCACAGCAGGTCCCTATAGAACAAGGTAGAAAAGGGAGGGCTTCGGAATCAGAGCTGTCATCTGGTCACTTATTGATCTGGACAAATCTCTAGAAACCAGAAGCAGGCCAACTTCTGCTGCACCCATCATCACCATCTGAGGATTTTAGAGCAAAAGCCTCAAGAGCTGTTCCAAGCTGGGGACTGAACCATCAATGTCAACCGTCAGTCAATGTTAAGATTCTTTCAAAATGAAAATGCAGCCTGGTATGAACATAAAAGCTGACGACATTAGAATAATATGCAGGTAGATCATAAAAATAAATGGCACTGACATGTACACAATGAAATACAAGAGGAAAAATGACTTCCACAGATGTTGTTGCTGGTTGGTTTGGTATGGCCTTTGTTTCTTCACACCTGTGCACAAGTGTACATACTGTAATTCCACTGTTGCTCATCTCTAATGTGAACTGTCAAGGCCACTCCCACCCTTTAAAAAAAAATGAATGGCACTTTAAATCCTTTAAGACCTTCACCTTTCAACTTAAAGCAGATGGGAGCCTGAAAAAAGGCATTAAATATTCAGTTACTAATCACAAGAGATCAGAGAAAGGAAAGCTCATTTTAACAAGGCGACTGAAAGTCGCTGCAGAGCTATGGATACACAAAACATAAAAAACAAAAATAAAAAATGGACGTACTTGATGAATTGTCAAAAAAAAAAAAGAAAGAAAAGAAAGAAGCTCACTATTCACTATGGGAATGATGAACCCAACCATTTTAGGAATTTTATGCCCTGCATAGCTTCAGTATGCCTGGACCGTGGGACTGGACAAGTGAGAGTCTCAAGGCAGAAACTGAGTGATCATATATCAGACTTTTCAAGTCTGTCTTCTGGGAAGCACCAGGCCGCTCCGGCAGTATCTGAGCCTTTGGGAACATTTGAAACCGCAGCTTGACACAGTGTGGAACATGGCGCACTACTGACCTCTAGTGGCCAAACAACATACTTGCATGTTCTGCACGAACCAGATTTCTATGATGCCCTTACCCAGAGCAGCTTCCAGTTCAAGTCAAGAAAAAAACACCAGAAATCATAAACCATATAAACATAAAATGATGAATAGCAATTTTATCAAACATAAAAAAAAACATTTATTTTAAGAGTATGCAGGACAGCCATTTAAAAATAGCACAGCATCATCCGGTCATCTTTTATACAAATAATTAGAATAGTGATATTAACATGATAAACACTGTACAACCTATGAAAAATACACACATGCATAAGAGTTAACAATCAATACATGGAAACCTGGGTAGATCCTACCATTAGCTTAAAACATACACTTTAAATTCTGTACTACATTTACACACAGAGAGAGAGAGAGAGCAGGATTACACATTACTAATGAGTTCAAATTTTTGTTTTATCTTATAAAAAAAATTATAAAAAATGAATGCCAAAAAGTTTTGTACTCAAATGTACCATTAAAAAGTCATTATTAACAACCTGGTACAAACATAATAACACTGGCAAACTTCTTAACGTTAAAACTCTTTTCCATCAAAAACGAGGAATGAAACATTTCCAATATTATATAAAAGAGAGACTAGACTACATGTATAAATATTAAACATATTAACAAACTATTTACACGTTTTGTCAGAAACTTTTTTTAAATACTCTCACTCCATTTAGACTGGCAAGATTTGATTTTATTTTATTTTTTTGGGAGGGTGACGTCTCACTGAAGTAAGGCTTTTTCCAAAGCATCCATGTTGATCAATGGCAGGGATGCAACTTCAAAAAACACTCTGAAAAATTTAAGAATCCATTAATATTAGGAACAGTTAATATTAACCTCATCCTGTGTTTTACATACATTAATTACTTCATTATAAATGAGCTGGGAGGATTTTTGTATGCGATTAAATACTAGACTTACTTGTGGGAGTATTTGTTCCTGATGGCTCTGAGTTTATCATCAGGAGGAGCTAAAAGCATCAAGTAAATTTTTCTGACAACCGGCGCCAAATCTGACGTCTGGTATCCGGAGTGGAACTGCAGGATGGGAGACTGAAGGACCACAGAAACAACAGGGACACATGCACTGGTGCTTATTCAGAAACGGAGCCATGTTGAACCCCAAAGTTATGGGGGGGAAAAAAACCCAAAACAAATTCAACGCTTGGTGTTTATTACTCATTCTCTGCAGTTTTCAAGGTGCTACATAAATATTATATTATTTCTAAATTGCACAAAAGCACTGGAGCTGATTTTGGAGTCAGCCCAGAACGAAATAAAATTAACCACCATCCCTAGCACCGCTGCTGCAACGATAACTCAAATATACATGGAAAAACAATTTACATTTAAATTAAAAGGAGAAGGGTTGTTCCCTAGACTGAGCTGCAGTCTGGCTCTTGATGCTGGACTGAAAATTCAGCTGAGTTCAAACATCTGAGAGTTTGGCATCAATGTCACACCACAACTTAAAACTGGAACAAAGTCCACATCAAATGGTGGACAGTACTGTGCCAGAACCGCACTCAACTATATTTGAACCCTTTTCTTGTTGTAGAGCAAACAAATAACCTTTTATGATGATACAATCACCGGAACAAGTCACGGAGCAAAAGTTCCTTTAGTGCCTGGGGTTTTGTTTCTACCCTGTTGAAATTACTGCAAACATTAGGCAAATTAGAACTGAGTAACCATTTGATTTAAAACAGCCATTATAATGTTCTTTGTTTACACAAAAACATTAAAAACTGCTGTGCAGCTGTTTCAAATCATCGTTGGAAGCAAAGGCTAAAAGACCTGGCTGATATCAAAACCCCTCCAGTTTTAAACTCAACTTCAATAACGCAAGTTGTTCTTACTATTGTTAACAGCATCACTGACAGGAATTTTAATTTTGACATGGAAAAAAAAAAAATCAATAACATCAAGTTGAAACTCAGAGACAAAAGTAACCCTAACACTGGAGGAAAAACAAAAAACAGCTCAGAAAAGAACTGCTGACGGAGGAAATCGACATAATAAGATAAACTGACTGTTGAGGTGTTGTGGTGAGGTAACATACCCATCCTCCCAGGTCTTTGGTGACCAGCGCCATCAGCAGGCAGGCCGAGGCCAGCAGAGAACCTCTCTCTGGAACCAGGTCCATCTCCATGAGACTCATCTCGCAGTAGTACCGAGCCAGAGTCAGCGTGTCCATGCTCGCGTTCACACACTGCAGAGACGGCAAAGCAAACACACAGCTGATGGAAGGCAGACCTCAAGAGACCTCAAAAGAGCGCGCGCGCACACACACACAAACACACACACACTGCGATGCCTAAGGCAAAGCCACACAAACAAAAGGCTCTGTGCAGCTTTTTGAAGATTCACAGTTTGGACTGTGGACGGTGCTGGGAGATAAACAGCAATAAAATCACCACACGCACACCTTGGAATAGCGTCTGAGGAACCGATAGGGGATGGGAATGTTGATGTCAAAGGACAGTGTCTGCAGGATGCTGGCTTCCATGGAGATGAGCTCCTCCCTCTTGTACGCATCATCACAAATATACAAGAAGTCGTCGACGCATGGTGGGCTGCGCTCCTGCAGGATCATTAAAATCAAACATGAATCAGTAAAAATGTAATCATGAATCTGGAGTGTGAACTGTATCCCGTGTGTCCTCACCTCAAACTTGGAGGCTATGAGCATAGCGGTGGAGCCCACGAGCTGCAGCATCTCCCTGTGCACGGGAGTCTGGGACAGGTAGTGGTCTGTCATCTTCACGGCCAGGTAGAGGGTCTCGTGGTACAGCTCGAAGTTCTCCTAAATAAACACATAAACAGAGAGTTAATCAGACGTACTGACACACACACACACACACACACACAAAGAGGGACACAAATGTAGGTCGCAGCTCTTCATGAGACAGATTTGAGAAAGAAATTCAGAAGAAATGATTTGCTGTAATTTTGTTTCTGGCGTTCAGAGTGTTCTCTCTAATAAGCTGCGACAAAGCTAAAGTTTTTTTGATCCAGGAGTTCTAATTAGCAATGACTTTTCTTCAAACTTGCTAACAGATTACCTCCCTCACTCAGCACCACTGAAATCTTTTACTAACACAAATTCACAACCGCACAGGCTCCCAGGAAAACTCACCTGTACTTCGACCAACCAGTCGATTAGGATCGCCCTCATTTCTGGGTTGAGGCTGGGCTGCTTGTGCATGTAGTTACAGAGGACAAACTTCTCCTGCAGAGAATAAAACAGAGGCGAGATGAGATAGAAACAGAAAGCTGACCTTTGTGTTCAGAATTTGTCATGAAATGAGCTATTTCAAAAACCACTCTGTGGTAAGAGCCACTTCATATCCAATAAAAATGCTTTAAACTCCCTTTGGAATTTGGGAACAGTGGTGGTTGGTTTGGCTCACCTCTCTCTGTTTGAGGTAGTCAAAGATGTCCTTTGCATACTCTGGACACATGTAACTGTCTTCAGAGTTCTCAGAGTCGATGTCAAACTCCTCTGGGATCTAAAAAAGGAAAAAGCAAGGAGTAACAGATTCCTTAAAAAAAAAATTCAAGACTATTTGTCCAAGTCAGTTTTTTATTTTTTTTGATGTATCAATGTATCACCTCCCTTACCTGTTGTCTCTGGAGGTGTGCTGGCACTTCACGGGCAGCAGGGGACGTAGCAGCCACCAGCTCTTCTACTGGAGCTGCTACATCCTTCTGTGCCTCCTCCTCATGGGGTTTCTCCTCCTCTGCAGCAGTTGTTCCGTCTGAGCTCACTGAGGAAGACCTGCACGGGAAGAGGAGCAGGGAGTTAAAGACATCTGCTGCTAACGGGACACCTACTGGAGAAAGCTGGAAATAAAACTCAAGGAAAAGTGGTATATATAAAAAAAAAACTAGAGAAGAATGGTTTCATTACTTTTTCAAGTTGCCTTGTTTCTTCACAGGCACGGAGGTGGAGCTCGTTTTCTTCACCGTATTCTTCGTCGGTTCTTTCTTCCTCCCTGGAAGACTGATCTGAACCTTATGAGCCTGTGAACAAAGTCAAATCAGATCAACATGACACACCAATACCCATGCCATTCTCTTTGCATTGTTCAGTGGATAGGATAAAATATAACCAGACTTCCCAAAACCATAAAGAGTTTTAAACTTATTGGTTATGGAATTGTGAATTTAATTTTACCAGCAGACGAAAAGAAAAAAAAAAAAAAAACACATTCCCTATATACAGCTTTTTAAATTCAAGTCAAAGTCAATTTTTCCTTCAGTTCTCTTAACTATGATAAAACTTCAAATTTCAGCATCACTGAAATAAAAAAAAAAAACAATCAGTGAAATTTGCCTCTTCAGCATAATCTAATCATACTTTTCATATGTATAATCACTGGTCCCTGCACAGGTGTGAATCACATCCCTCTGTCACCTTGTTTGTTTCACAGCAGCAGCTTCGCAGGTCGTGAAGAGGACAAACAAACACGACGCTTGTTTCACACCCAGGTGAGGTCGCAGAGGACACACATTCACACCCCAGTGCAGAACTAATGTGAGCTCAGTTACACCTTCACACTGAAACCAGGGACGCAGTGCATCACTCACACATAAGCACATACACGCATGCACATACACATGCTACAGCTTATGATTGTTATCTTAAATGATCATCTCGATCAGTGACAAACTGTACAAAAGCTGCTTGTCTGAGAGACTGTGATCTGGTCCTCTAGGGGAAAATTAACTTCAGACCCTGGTTCACTGCCACCAAAGTGCTGGGTAGGTATACTGTCCCACTTACTGTCCTGAAGCTGCCATCACTGTTGGGCCGACAATCTGATAGACACAGACCGACAGCCTGTCGTCAAGAGGGACGAGCAGTTAAGACAAAAATAACACACCACCCATCCTGAAGCAAATAAGACTCATTCTGCATTCAGACAGCAGCTAGTTAAACACAGCCTGACATTCTCAGTAACTTAACCTGGAATATTTCTGAGAAGGACGCATTCATCAGTATTAAATGTTAGAGAAGGATCAGGTCTATGACAGATTTCCACCACAGTACCTGTCAGATCCTCTATCCACATTTTAAAAATGCCCTTAAACACTTTGATTATCAAGACAATTTGCCATTAAAAAAAAAATGTTCTGACTTAGATGATGGCAGATAAATGCACCAGGGCAACAACTAATTGCTTTCAACGGTCCCTCAGTGGCTGCAGTTTTGTAACTGACTACATTTAAACCAAGTGCTGCAGACTAAAATCTGGTACAAGCATTTCCCAATACGGCCTGGGTGTGAAAGGGGTTTTGCATTCCTACAACACGGGCAAACTGAATTAGACTTTACCAAATTAGGCTCAGTAATCATTTCAGACCAAACATTACCACACGAGCAGAAATTACTTTCATCGTAGGCAGCAAATTTCACCTCCACGTACAACTTCAGACAACTACTTGAAGGACCAGCTTGGTAGGTTGATTTAAGATCGTCTCCATCTTTGAGCCCACTCTCCCAAATCACAGCCCATTAAAAAAAAAAGAGTTACATTGGTGATGTCGATAAAAGCAGTCCTCTTCTTGGGAGCTCCGTGAGGAGGGGAGGAGGACCTTTTCACCTGGAGGCCTTCCTCCTGCAACACACACACACAAACAGGAAACAAAACATATTACACCCAAATCGTGAAACTGCCGTGCATGTGCATCCACTGCAAAAAAAAAAAAAACAAGATTCAGTTACTTTTACTGTATCCCAAATCTCATGAACTTAACCTTTACCGTGCATTGAAAAGATGATGCCGTGTGTACTTTGTTTACAGTCCTTAAGCGAGCTACTTAAACACCCCAGCTCCGCACGGAGAAAACATATGGATGGTAGTTTTTCTTACCTGGTTTTCTGTCGTTGCTGCACTTAGCTTGGGTATCTTGCTCCCAGCGGTGACTGTGGCTTTCTTTCCCTTTGGAAAAGGCATCCTTGACCCTCTTACCTCTGACCTGTTACAGCAAAGAAAAACATATAAATGGCGGGTTGCTGTTATGTGCAATCCGAGGCGGCGTGCTGCATTTGTCTTTTGGCCTACGGCAGTTTAAGCTAGCAGATAAGAAGAAGTAAAATCGAGTAAACGCAGTTTCGTGCACCTTCGTGTTTGATAGGTGGGGTTTCCACACGTGAACTGGTTCAGCGTTAAGAATATCAAGGTAAAACTGACTCGAATGAAAGCTTTATCTCACCTTATTGTATAGTTCCCCTTCGTTTAATCCAATCGCTTGGTTTGGAAACGGCAAACACCGCATGCAGCGCGTTTACTTGTCGTAAATAGTCCAGGTTTGTTGCTTTGCTGCACAGACGAGAGCTCAGACAAAAGTGACTCCGCTTCGAATCCAAATCTGCTGCGCCACGTTCTCATTGGCTGGAATTTGATCCGGGCGGACCAATTAGGAAGTCGCTAAGGATGCCGTTGCTAGGGAGCGTTAGTTTCATATCACGGCTCCGCCTAGTTCTTCGAAGTGGAAAACAATGGTCACAAGGGCGGAAGCGTTAAAAAATAACAAGTCGTAAATGAAAAAGTTATAACTCCATTTTAATCTGTTATGTTATTTAACTGTGTTTGTTGATTAGCTAAGCAAAACTCATTTAACGTTTTAAAGTGAGTATAAAAAAAAGCAAAACTCATTTAACGTCTTAAAGTGAGTACAAAAAAAGAAAATCACTCCGCCCACCTCGCTGCCTTGGTATTTAAATCCAACGATCCTTAGAGGCGGAACATGTGGACATTCAAACGTCAAACAACCAATAGCAGTTTAAACATTTGGGATTTTTTTATTGATTTTTTCTCGTGAGCTAAGCGTCCAGGTCCCAATTGATGGTGATTATCTCTGGACAAATATACATATGACATAGATTATGTATACAAGTGCACATGATCAAACAAAGTGCTCTGTCAACCAAGTCCTTCATGCAGTCTTTCAAGTTTTCTCCATGTCATCTATTCCATCATTAATGTATATTTACCATACGTACATGTATAGCACATATACAATATTTATTTTTATCTGTATTGTGAACATCTTTCTTTTGAGATGAATAAAAGTCTATGGGAGGAGTGCATACATTCTGCACACATACACATATGACCTGCCTAACTTATGGTATATCAAAAAAAGCAGCTCATAGTTACGAATCACCATTACAGCTTTAAAGAGTTTACATTTTGATGTGTTAAGACGCACAATTTTAAAACCTGGAAGAAATCTGATTTTACTTACTTTTTGTGAAAGGAGGTTTATGTTGGTTGTGTTACATTGACTTTGGCATTATTTTTTTGTTTCAGTTATTTGGGTCTAGTGACTTTTGAGGATTTGGAGTCATGTTCTACACCTGCATGACCCTCACAAGACAAAGTTTCACTCATTTTCATTTAGTCATAAACAAATGTGAGTGAAAACCGATATGTCCTTTATTTAATTAGGACTGGTTGTGTATCACAAGGCGTTGTGTAAATAAAGAATGATAGGAAAAAAATGCAGTGTATTGAAACTGTATTCCTGTCGGTTGTGTAAATCAGAGGGTATATTAGTGCTAGGCAGTCACACAAGACTGAACTAACTCTTGAAATCTATTTAAATGATCATGTTGAGCAATGCACTCACTGACACACAGATAAATATTTCCTGAACTGCAGAAAGAGCGCAACAGGCCTACTGGGGCTCACAGCACAGAGTTACAGCAATAATAGTTTGGGTAAGAGGGTCATAAAATTTCAGCTCACATTTGTGTGCCGAGAGGGCAGGTTTGAGATGGACAACAGGGGAAGTTGGCAGCTAACATTCATCCAGCTGCCAGGGGTTTGGGAAGGTCATCTTTGGTTCTTGTCTGAATAAGGGGAATTGAGGCCGTAAAGTGTGTCTGAGTCTTGTTAAGAGAACAAAACAAATCTTGAAGCTATGCATTTGAATCCTCTTCTGACCTGAGGAACACAATGAATGCCATACAGAGTTATGTCATCTCTGAATACACCCTGCAATCACTCCATAAACACTCACTTGGCACTATGTCATTACACTGAAGTGAACAAATATCCCTATGTAGTATATGATGAATGGGTTCACAAAAAAGTGCAGTCCATTTAAACATTCACCCCACACTCACTGCATTTGAACAGAATACTCTAACGCGTCTTTAAGCCCTGCAGTTCACGCAGTGCAATCTGGCGTCTAATGAGGTCCTGAGAGAGATATCATCTCACAACACTGCTTTTATTTCATCTCCCCTCCCTGCTGTCCTCATCTTAGACAAAAAGCTTTCATATGAGATCAGTTTCTTCCAGATTGCCTGTGTCTCCATCACAGCAGAGAGGAATAGGTTTATAATTCTAAGAATTTAGTTGAAACTGCTAAGAAATCTGCATGGGTGGGGTTTGGACTCTAAATTCAGGGTCATGGAAGTTATGTTTCACAAAAAAATGACACAAAACGATTTTTTTGTTGAACTATTTACAACTATTGTTATAAACCCAGTGTAGGTTTACACAATGTCTATACATTTGTAAACCTACACTGGGTTTACAAATGTATTTTCTCCTGCTGTCAGTGCGGTAGATTGATGCTGAAAATACTCACGCACAGCTGCTTTCTCGGTCTGCACACACACACACACACACACACACACACACACACACACACACGCACACACACACACACACACAAACAGGAAGTGAGAGGAACTTGTGAACTCATTTGTTAACCCATTTCCGTATAAATTCATTTGCAGTGGAGACACCAAACAGCAAACCGTCACCCTGTTACTAACTGGTAAGTATTCTATTCATAGAATAAGCTGCCTGATATGTTCTGTATCTTGTTTTCATATTTTGTTGTACATTTACACAACTTTTGGCTTTAATCTTGTCCATATGACCCTCGAGATTCTTTCTCTGTCTTGCCAGGTACCACAGTAAATCAGGAGATTCCCTTTTATTTATTTATTTTTTTTTGCTTAACTACTTTTGTAGTTTTAAATCTCTTATCTGTTCAGTTTTTCTTGGGCTAACAAAGGTTAACTAATATCTCTCAAAGATGAGACATTGTGAAAATATTTTTGGTATGTTATTAGACAACTGAAACCCTAAATATTCCTTTGCAGAATTTTTCTATTTGGACTTGTCACATTTCATTAAAAACACTGAAAATGGATGCGGAAGAAATCCAGTTGTTATTAAAAGTCAACTGAGGCACTGCCTTTCCAGCAATATTTTGCAATGCACTGCAGTGCCTTTGTGTCAGTTACTGTGAGCGCTGATGTAGAAACTTTTCTTGGATGTTAAAACAGACAGCAGGTGAAGTGTTGGTGTCATCAGACGAGACAGGATTGTGTAACACAAGAACACCCAGGAATGAGGTAGCATCCTCATCACATAGACATTTCTCTGCCAATCAGGATTTCCAAGTCAGATTGCCAAGAGAAAACATTCTTTATTTTGGCTGTAATTTGTTCCACATCTGCGCTCCATTCTCTATCTCGTCCTCCTCTCTGGACTCTGTCCATTTTGAATCCAGGCTGTATCTACTCAGTGAGTAATGGCAGGGTAAATGTGTGACACATAACATAATGTTTGTAACATCCACAATCCTCTGGAAGCAGAGGTAAACGGCAAGCCTCTCTCTGTCCACAATCTCAGCAAAACCAAAGTGTACAAATGGTGTGGTTTTATGCAGGGTTATCTCTCTGACTGTTTCATGGCATCAATCTAACTCTCAGAGAGAATACAAAGTGTATTTTCCAAAATGTTGAACTATTCTTTTAACATCAGACAAAGAACATATTTTAAAAACACAGCTTTCGAGAGTCCTGCAGCAAAATAGTCAGACAGTCTGGACTTCATTCATATGACTGACTAAAACAGCACAAAACATATCAATACAACTTTGTGAATCCATGCCCTGGAGAGCAATGATAGCAGCTTCCATGTTATTTCATACTGATAAATGTTTTCATAATCTTGCAGGGTTAGTATTTCATTGGATGTGAAAACCATCACTCCTTGTGAAACAGACATACAGACAGCTTGCCAGCTTGACATTATAACTATTAAATAAAACTCTACCTACATCAACTACAGATGTGTTCAAACCGAGTTTCGAAAAATGTCACGTTCCTGCTGTTAGAGGCCAGCGCAGTATTTTCGTGCTATCTAATGCCGAACTTCCTGCTTGTCACATCCTGACTGCCTGGCAGCTCATATGGTGACAGGCTGTGGTCAGAGGCCTCAATCTTACTTTCCATCTCAGGCTGCAGAGGGGACTTTCTGTTCTTTCTGACCCTCAGTTTTCTTCCTCTATTTTTACATGATTCCTGATTACACTTTCTTGTTTCTTAAACATACAACATTCTTTCATTTTGTAGCTTATCTACTTCTTCTCTAATCTGAAACAGGTAAGGAATGTAGAAATGGAGCAGAGCAGAGACTTAGATGGAAATGCTGCTCAATTTAGGGGAAATATTTATGTTCTTCCTGGCTTTAACTGAACGTGTTGGCAAGAAATATTCTAATAAAAATACAAAAATGAACTAATTATAGGAACAAGGCAGTGATTCAAACCATCTTTGGACCTCGTACTGGCCTTCACCGCATTCTTGTTTCAAAAAAAGGGGCTCGGGGAAAAAGTATGTTTCCTTTCCTTTTAACACGATTATTGCTTTTATCCTCACAGGATCTGATGCAGGCAGTGAGTGCAGATTCAAGGGTGCCAGAGCCCAATCTGGAAAACCCTGCTGTTCCTGGAGGCCTCAGGAGAAACCCACCAAACGCTGGGGCCCTTGACAAGTTTGCCCAAAATATGGCGGAGAACATAATCCAGTCATTTCTTAGCCAAATGGAAAAGGTGAAACCTGAGGTGTACAGTTCTAATCAAGACCAGGAGACGTTAGCTGAAGAGTTAGCATCAGCAGTGATTGAGACTGCTCTGAGGGAAGTGTGCAGTGGTTTTAATGGTGAGGGCGTCCGGAGTTCAAGATCAGCTAGAATAAAGATGGATGAAGAACGCGCTGAAAGCCTGGATGAATCTGGAAGAGAAAGAGACTCTTTGAAGATGGACACAGAGATGGATCCAGTTAAAGATCTCCAGACCTCCAAAGACATCCAGCCCTACCACCCACCTCTGTCCCAGTCAGGGCTCCCCATAATGGGATCCCTCGATTATCCCGACGCCCCTCCAACCACCCCCCTCCTCCCTGAGCTTGAGAGGAGCAGACACAGTTTTGCCCGGAAGCTGAAAGGAGGCTTGGCAAAGGTGTTCTTGCCCTCACCTCCTCCACCAACCCCAAAGGACAAAGAGGATGACGTTGACTCTGTCAACAACCCCCGGATGGAGTTAATAGAGCATCTGATGCACTCACTGTCCACAGATGATTTGGCAAGAGACTACTTTGAAGCGGGGTCTCAGCATGGAGCCAAGATAGAGGTTTTTGCAGAGGCTCTTTCATGTAATATCATAGACTGCGTCCTGAGTGCCAAAAGCAGAGAGCAGATAGCACACGATAATGATCTTCATCTACTAGCCCACCGACTGGCTGAAACCATCATCACCTCCTCCCTTGATGAAGCTAAAAACGCCCGTCTGGAGTTTTAATGTGACTGATGGGATCATGTTTGTGATGACTGGCAGGTATACCGACACAAAAGAACAAAACATTGATATCCACCCACATTACTTTCCACCGCTGCCTGACATTTTCATTGTGGTGTGACTTCCTGCAATAATATTGTTCTGTCATCTGAAGTTGATTCACTGAATTTGTTTCTCAATAAAGTTCAGTTAAAGCTCATCCAGATCCTGAAATATTACCCATTCAATGCAAAAGCTGCTCACAGATTCAACAAAAACATGATTGACTTGCAGTTCAGACAAACTGTGACACTTTTATGACATACATTTTAGATGTTCGACGATAAACTGGTAAGGTAAGGATATTATTCCAAAGTGGATTAAAAGTAGCAGAATTTAAAATAAGTTTTAAAAAATGCTGGAAGAAAAACACTCCTTGTGATTGCAATTTTGACTGGGATCCAACAGCAATTACCATACATGTCCTTTAGATGGCGGTAGAAGAGCAATGTTCTTGAGTATTTTCAGCATGAGGTCAGCAAGGTTAACCTATTTATCCAACCACAAGTAAATGGTGCACTATAATCGAGTGCAGTATGGGGAAATTAAATGCAGAACAATCCATTCATCCCTGAACTCAGATGAATATTGGCATTTGGGATGAATTTGTGTTCTGGCTCAAAGAAAATTCATTTTCATACTCACTTACTTAATGAGGTCAGATCCAGAAGAGGAGGGAGCTGTGGTGCTTAAAACAGAAAAACCCAGTTTTCTTTTCTCTCTATTTTTACAAATCACTAACTACTTGAACACGCTCAGAGAATGCCAAATTCCCTGAAAGAAAAGCTTTGCTGAACCTTTAAAGAGCAGTTACAAAGAGTTTTATTGCTCTTCTTAGGCATCGTTCACTTATTCAAAAAGGTCACAGACGTCTTAGTTTGAAGAAAATGCATGAGCAATCAGGGTCAGGCAGAGACTAATGCTTACTTTCTTATGTTTGCATTTGTGAATGAATCACACACAGAACTGCAAACAATACAAAGCACTTTTCTCTCTCTCTCTCTCCGACACAGATGGAGTGAGTGGGAGAGAAGACAAAATCAGTGTGTACACAAATAGGAGTGTGTGTGATCACTGAGAACTTAATCTGAGTGGGACCAAACTAGTAACATATGACTCCATTCCACTTAGACTTAGGACTTAGTTTCAGTGTTTAGATTAAAAATTTATTAGCCACACTAGCAACATTACTGTAGGGATGGAATGTTGATCTAAGGGCCCACCACTTCGGTCAAGACTGAAATATCTCAAAACCTACTGGATGGATTGCAATGGAATTTTATACAAATATTTATGGCACCCAGATGATGAATCCTACAGACTTTGATGATTTTCTGATTGAGACAGATGGTCGATCCCTGGCTCCTTTCTGGCCGTAAATGTCAGATCACCCTTTCTGGAAAGTTACAGAGAGCTTCGGACGCTGTCCGATCATCCACACTAGCCTACAACTAGAAAAACATGTACACATTTCACTTAAAATTTTTTAAACATTCTGACTGGTATTCCACATACACACACAAACAGAGCATAATGCACATATGTTGACTTGGCTGCAGTGTGTGTGCTAGTCCCTGGGTTCTAATACATAATATGTCATGGAATGCTCAGTCTGAACTTTTGACTCCCACTGCTGATTGCCATTATGTTTTCTCACCACAGGATGCTAACTGACTGACACACTCACACACATACACACTGAGACACGTGCACATAGATAAGCTGCAGGGCTGGGTTCTCAGCTGTGGTGTCAGAGGACACACACACACACACGCACATCTGGAGAAATGCTTGTTGTGTTGTCAGGTGGTGGTTGGCTGCCAGAAAGAGAGGGAGACTGAGGGAGGAGATGGAAAAGGGAAAAAGCATGATGGCACACGTTTGATGTATAGAATGAGGGTTTCTATATACTAGGACAAGACATAAATGGCAGGGGTATTCTTTGTCTGTCATGGTGGACGGTGAACCAACATAAATTTAATTTATCCATCCTTTATAAGTGAAATAGTGCTTATCCACCAGATGGAAGAAGTATATCTAAAATACGGTAACAGTATACATCATCATGAGAATCATTGCCTTTTTTCTATTGTACATAAATACATTCACAACAATTTTAATTTATGTGACTTCACAGGTTGTGTCTCGAAAACATATACTGTACATCTAAGAGAGTATAGTTTTTAATCTGAAAGTGGTATTAATTGTTTTTTTTTGGACACTTGGGGGCAGCACAACATGCTTTACATAACATAGACATATTTTGACCTTAAGAAGACACAGGCAAATGTGTCAGCAAACTTTAGTTACACATGCAGCACATGTCAGCAACATTAGCATTAATGCTCTGTTTCGGCTGCCTGATGAATGTAAGTCCAATTCTGATTCTCCTTGTAGCTCCATTTTGGTCCCAACCAATACTATAGGGAAATGTTTGGCTCTTTGGAGTTTGGCAGCTGGTCACTAACTGTGCAGAGATGCTAAAGTTTTCCATAGACTGTGACCTGTTACTGTGAGTGACCCTTTTCATGTTACACTTTTCTTTTCTTTTTGCATCACGTACATTTTGGCAAGTTTCCTGTCTTCACTCCTGATGTCACTCAGGCTTGAGGGCTGTTTTTCACCAACACACCACTTTATCCTGTTGACTGCATCTCAGTTCATACAGCTCAGACATGTGGATGTGTAGTGTTTTATGTGGAAACAAATTCCCATTAGTCCTAGGTTAAAACAGTGGACATTTTCTTTTCCAGACAAGTTTGATTTACCCTATCAGACAGTCCAGATAATGTCAGTTCAGATTAGAATGATTTTCAAATAATGAACCCCTGAAAGTTCAGACATCTTCTTCGAGTATTATGTTGATCTGATCTTAGGCAGCAGTAGCCTTAAGGTTAAAGAAGTTGGCCTGTAATAGCAGGGCCGCTGGTTCCTGTGATTTAACTGTCGGGGGAAACGTTGTCCTGCCAAACCAACAAATGGTTTAAACAGTTTCCAGTTCTGAATGTGAAGGGAGCCACTACCAAAGACGAAGTATGTGTGCTCAACTGAAACAAATAATAAAACAGTCAAAGAAAATGAAAAACAAAACTCTGGAAATAATATTTGATACCTATCATTCTTCAGTTTCAGTGTAAGTAGCTACAAGAACAGCATTTCAAGACTGCTGAGAGCAGATCAGTCTATTTTATGAGGGTACCACTGGCTACTGGCTCTGAGTTCGTAAATCTGCATGAGAAGGGATCAGTCCTCTTTTTAACACCGTTTAAGTAATGGGTCACAAGAGGCTCAACCTTATTTTTCTACTTTGGTAACTGATCCTAAAGAAGAATGATTAAATGCTGTTATACATCCACAGTATGTGTTGCCCTGGATGAGCAAAAGCTTTTATCAACAACAGCTTTGTTATTTACATTACAACAAAGCTTAGATCGTGCCACCATACTGGCTTTCACCTAGTTTTTGCCTGTCATATATTACCATCATATTCAAGTCACAGAGCTAAGCATCAGATTTTTGAAAAATAAAATAACCTATGGTTGAAAAAGATCATTTACAAACACTAATGGCTGTTCTGAGGGGTTTTCCAGAATCCTCCAAGACTAATCTAAACATCTGGATGAATTATGCACAATACAAAAGATTTATCCCTTTTGCCAAGCTGCACCTCTTTTATTCTGAAATGTCTTCTCGACCAGTTTGTACAGCATTTGTAGAATCAAATTTTAACTACATGCTACTTTGTAGTAAAGCAGATACTGGAAGCTTTTGACACAGACTGGAAAAAACCAAAAACAATTTAAAAGAAATTTTATAGCAAGTCAGTCACAGTATATCCAAACAGAATTGTTCACTCCTTTCCAAGTCTCTCTGGGATACTTGCACATGTAAGCATTTGACCAGAGGCATCAGTGCAGGTGCTGAGTATTGTCTAACGTTGTTAGAGATTGGGCTGTTTTATAGGTCAAGCTCATGACCATGCAGTGCTGAAATATCATCAAAACACAGAGGCACCCTCTGCGGTCGTGGCAGAATCTGGCCTCAAGGAGTCGACTTCAAACCCAAAATACTGTCAATTCTATCATAACCATTTTTGTAGACATGGAAAGTATTTTGGCTCGTCTTTCACCTCTCTGTTATGATTTTAATGCTTTGGATTTATCCATGCAGGTTTTGCTGTTTCTTCTAGTCTTCCAGTTTTATTCGGCCTCACCTGCAGACGACAGAATCCCCTTCCTGGCCAATGAGATTTGTCCTGAGAGTATGGGCATGTCAAGCTCCAGTAAGTGGAACGGAGCTTGACATCTGGTGCAAAAACCTGAGGGACCAAACTGTAGAGAACTTGACTTGGGACCATTTTCCTGGATCCCACCCGCATTTGACAGCAGCTTTCACAAATCAAAAAGCATTTAAAATTCGAAGGGCCAGTGGCCTTGAGTACACCAAAAGCTCTCAGGTCGTGATGTTGCAGAGTTTCACACACACACACACACACAAGTGTCTCCTACTCTTCAATATAATAAGATAAAAAGAGAAAAGAGCAGTTGTTTAACCTACAAGGAAGAGTCTTGTTGTTTAATTGTACTTGATTTTCTCTGGTCTCTTGATTTGGTTTCAGCCCCGTTTGAACCTGGTCCTGAATATTGCTGTTTAACCAAAGTGTAACCAAAGTTTTAAGAGGAGAAAAGTCCCATGGCCCTCAGATGGTCCAGATCTGTCGGACTGGCAGTAACCCCAGTTCGTCTGCCTCCCATCCTTGATAAACAGCTCTGACACTGGGCATACACACTGCTACACACACTGCTTTCCAGCTGTTTGTGGTGATAGAGAGGAAACAAAGGAAAGGCTGTTGTTTAGAGCTGGATTGTAAACACAGTTTCTGCCTGTCTCCTTCCTTTAAAGCCTTTACTGTCTGTTTAGGTGAAAATATGAGCTGCATCATGATTCTGTGTCCACACACAAGACAAGATGACAAAGCTGGTTCTCGCTGCTTTCTAAGTTGTAGACAGCTATAAAATCTAGAAGTTGTGTTCATCTCTTCATGAGTAAACATCTCCTCAGTCAGTGGCCTGAGTGCAGCTTTCTGATGTTTTTGGATACTGAAGTTTAAATATTTAATGGTGGCCACACTTGTTTCACAGTGATAAACTGGAGAGCTTGAGAGCAAATATTTGCTCCCAAACAGTGTAAAGCTCCAAAATAGACCACGGGCGTACACACATACAAACACTGGAGGCAGTAGCTCAGAGAGATTAACAGAGGGAAGAGAAAAAGAGAAATTGCACCTGTTTTTCTATTTAAAAAAAACCCCATAATTTTCTTTAAAAAAAAAAAAAAAAAGCTTCAAACAGCAGCTGCAACAAATAATTATTTTCATCACTTATTAATCTGCTGTTGAATAACCTACTGAACCAACAGTTTATAAACCAAAGGTTTTTAGTTTATAATTATTGGGGAATGCGAAACCTAGTAAATATACACATTTATTGAAAAAATGACTTAAACATTACTTAACTCACTTAACTACTTAATGCTTCAGCTCTCCTTCAGGCTGAACTGCTTTAACAATCTCCTTCAGTGACCAGAGTCAGAGAGACAGCGCCCCCTGTCAGCTCAACCTGAAGCTGAGGCTTACGACCAGACTGTCTCAGAAGAACAAAAATATCAAATAAATAAAAGTAAAAATAAAATAAATAAAGGGGGAATACTTTTACTATGGACTATTGGCGCACGATTTTTATGGCACACAAGCCCTAATTCCTAATAATAACAATAATAATAATATAAAGAAAATAATATATTAACAATAAAATATTAAATAAATAGACATTTTCACACATGAACTGCAAAGACTAACATTTTCTGTTTCTCACTGAGGGGAAACTGGCAAATTTGTTGTGTGCTGTTTTAGAAATGTATGCACTGGTGTTCCGTGCCTGGACAGCACCGTTGAAACTGAAAGAAAAAGGAGAGAGAGAGATGAAGAGGGAGATAGAGAGAGAGAGGGGGAGCATTCCTCCACAGCTCCAGGGTGATGAGGAGGGTAAGCCAGCCCCTCTTTGCTGCTCTCTCTGTGTTGCAGCCCATCGGTGCAGCGCTGCTTCTTCCAGCAGCTCCCACTTTACGCAGCGGCTGAGTGCTGAACAGACATGGACACGTCCAAACTTTAACTTTCTGGTCGTCTTTATCTTCTCCAGATTTCTCTCCTCTCTTCTCCTCCCCCGCTTCTCTCTCTGAGCTCCGACTGAAAAGTTCTGTTGGCAGCTGCGGACGCATGGAGATCTAATTTTGGTCCAATTTTCGGTCAGTCGGTCAACTCTGTGGAGGCTGTTGTTGGCTGTTGTTGTTTTGCTGTTGGTTTTATGGTCTACTCATGCGTCGGGAATGCCATGGCCACTCCGAACGCACAGCAGCAGCACCAGGATTATTTCAGATCGGTGAGCAGCGAGTCCACCTCCTACATGATGGTCCCGGCCGGCGGGCCGAGCGGGACGGGGCGCAAGGAAGCTCCGTCCAAGATGTGGGTGGCGATGGTGGTGATAGTGGTGGTGGTGCTGCAAATTGCTTCCACCACGGGGCTCTTTGTCTACCTGAACATGTCCATATCAGAGGTAAGAGCTAGTTTCCACTCACTTTAAGAGTTTATGTGCTGTACTGGGGGCCACATGTGCCCCTTTGTGGAAACTTTGTCGACTTTTGAGAGGATAAAAGTCTGGAAAACGTCGCTGTTGCGCACTGAACTGGCAAGAAATAAAGAAGAGAAAGTTTAAACTTATCCACAGTCTTACTATTATAGTTTTCTTGATAAGCACAATGAACATAAGCACACTATTTAACAGCACGGCTGCTGCAAGTCACCATAGAAATCTTTTAGTGATATTGCTTCATTTTTCAGATGAAGTGCAGTTTTCGTTTGGTGAGTACTTAATTTCTGCACTTCTGGAGTTGTGGCGAATTCGCCCCCGCTTTCTGACATTAAAACAATGCAATCCGGGGTTCACAAGCAATCAAGAAGGGGGAAGGGGGGATTAAGCAGTCTGTCGCAGTCTCCAGCAGCGTTTATCGAACTACACGGGTTAAATTGCCTGCGTAAAGGAACATACTCGAGCCATTTGGGTCAGCAAAAAGTTGTCAGAAGCTGTAGAGCGGGATTGCTTTCAAGTAGGTTACAGATGTTGTGTGCAGAGGTGAAATATGCAGCGATGGAGGTGGGCTGTCCCACGGGGTTCGATTCAAGCCACTTTTATCTGCTTTATCTGACATAAACATGTCAGAATAATACTACTCTAAGTACTTGATATGTTTCTGAAGTTCACGGCTGTCAAAATATAGTGACCTCACCATGTGTAAAGGCTTTTTAATGAGGAAACACTAAAATTCCTGCAAGTCAAAGATTTTACTGCTGCATTTGCACAACTAAGGTTTGAGTCTTCACCCTGATAATCAGTTAGCTTTGCCTCTGCCACAGCCACAGTCACTGAAATGGAAAACTGAAAAAGCAGTTTGTCCTGAAGTTGAATCTGAAACTGAATGTGCTGTCAGTGGAATGCTGTTCGTTGAGCCCGAGCAGGGAAAAATACGTGATGACAAGGGAGCTCATTACCTTCAAAGCTGGTCCTCATCTGTGTTTTTAGTGTTCAGTGTAGGGAGGCAGAAGATATGGGAGAGAAATGCTGATTGGCCAGAATCCCAGATTCATGCCCTGATGCATGAATCCCAGTAAGAGGCCCATTTAAACTTTAATGCTACTCCGTCAGAGAAACTGGGTTCAGTGGTGCACCGTGCATCTGAACATGAGAGCAAAAGTCTGTAAGAAGATATGAAATGTGTCACACTTTGCCCTCAGTCATGGACGTTCGCTGTTGAAACTGGAGCAATAAGTTGCACAGGTGTGCACTGTCGAAGACCGCCATCAAACACACGTGTCCAGCTACAGGATGGAGGATTGCTTTACCCTGAAAACATCACATCATTTTTATTCCTCCTGGGGATAGGGAGGAATAAAAATGATGTGATGTTTTCGTTTGGAGCTAGTTTTCATGCAGAGCAGGTCTTATACAATTTATATTTCAGGCTTTTTAGCTGCCGTTTTCTTCCAAAGTGATTTACGGCAAAGGAAGCATTGAGTTCAGCATGATGAACTAAAGTTTGTACACTGAAAGGATCAAATCTATAATTTTTTGGTGAGTCAGTACAGATGACATTAAATTAGCAACAAGAGGAAACATCAGTCCAGGTATCTTTTGCTGTGTTTTTACATCCCCGGCATGTCTGGCACTTCAGTCCTTGTATCCCTTGTGTGTGCAAAAACTGTCAGGGAGAAATCAGGAAATCAGGGAGGACACATATATTAATGACATCAGTGATAGAGGGTGCAGATAGAGGGTCAAAATCTATCGTATATCATACGTTAACGTATCAGCCCTTTGGTACAGTTGCTTTTGGAAACACCAATTTGAGTTGCCTTTCTTAAGGCACATTTAACAACAAGCTTAGAAATGTAGTACATGGCTGTAATATACAGGTAAATTATTGTCTGAATGTAACTGTGGGTACATACAGTATGTAAAACCTTTTGTCATGTTTTAGT
>JBBMJY010000016.1:1855653-1964945 GCA_037833715.1 Toxotes lorentzi | reverse complement strand
TATCTTATCTTATCTTATCTTATCTTATCTTATCTTATCTTATCTTATCTTATCTTATCTTATCTTATCTTATCTTTACCCTCTCGTATGGAGGAAGGAGTTTAGTTATAAGAACTGGAATAACACCATCCTGCTTTAGATTCGCGGAAAGGTGATGGTATTTGGACACAACATAATAGCGGCAGAAGAATCCCACCAGTTTAGATCGCAAACAGGTTCTCTGGCCTTTAAGAGTTTGCAAATGTGTGAGTTGGCAGTGTGGACAGCATTCAACACCTCTCAGAGATGCTTAAGATGTTTCTCAAAATCAGATGCATGAATACATGATGATGGCTTCAACTGAATGGCAAAGTCAGTCATGTCAACAAATAGAAGCTGCAGGAAAGACTTTTAGTGTTGTCATGTTGGTGTAGTTTTGAATTGTCTAGTACCAAAGACGACTGGATTGATCCAAGTCACGCCTGAAATGAGCAACACGTTGAAAATTCAGTTTTAAGTTTTAAAAATAACACTTGGGGTCCATTAACTTGAGAATTTCTATCATCAGTACTGTGCACGTCAGCACCCATTTACTGGCTTTGTTATGCTTATATATATTGTATATCCATGTGTTTTGACTCTTCATCAGACACACACACACACACACACACACACACACACACACACACACACACACCAGGAGTTTCACAGCCCTAGGAGTTGTGTTTTCTATGTGAAAGTGCAGCGAGTGCGAGCATTCCCAGAAGTCAACAGTGTGCTTATTGTGGTACCTGGTGACACCACCAACAACTTATCTGCCAGAACAGTAGCTGCACAGGCTCTCAAGCACGCACACACACACGCACGCACACACACACTGCATCTCTACCTGTTACTTCAGAATGTGAATTAGATTCTTTTTCTTACTCTGATCAACTTATTTTAAATATTAGTGTTTGTCTTTGTTTGTATGGGACCATGCTGAATAATATATGACAAGAAAACCAGTTAGTGTTTTTACTGCCCCTCTTGTTCAGCCCCTTTAAATTTCTCACACCATCACTAAAATAATTCTAACCTTTATCTTAAAAATAGACTTTCAAAGTTCCCAGTTGTGGGGACATCTGGACCCCACCAGAGAAAACAGAGATCAGCTACAATTTGTGCCACTACAATAGCACTTGTAAAGGCCCCACTCACTTGAGTCATACTTACTCACCACCTCCACACACAAAAACACACTTACAGGCACAGCTGCCCACCCATGCTGGACCTGCCCACCCACAGGCACCCAAAGGACCGCACAGCAGCACAAAGACCTAAACCTCATCACTTAACATTGCTTCATTTCATCAACGCCATTGTGCATCCTTCATTTTAGCTTTGGCCTTTAATAAACTTGAGTTTGTTTGCAGTTTTATCATTTTCTTCACTATAATTTTCCCAAATACAACCCACAATGAAATCATTTAGTCATGGAAAGCCTGATCCTGAATTTAGACTTAATTGCATGAAACAGATTTGCTGAAGAGGTTGTTTAGCTTATCAGAGCAACAGCTAAATAATCCGAGGTTACTTCAGGTAAGAGTAAACACCAGGACTACAAATGATCTCCAGCTGTTTGTCTGATTCATATTGGTTGTCACGTAGCAACAATTAGGTCCATTTTAAACTACCAGATGCATCGCAAGTCCACATTTCCAGACAGCTCATGGCAGTGATAATGCACCAACGGGTCCAAATGGACGATTAGAGCCAGGCTTTTCCCTGACTTTAGAGAACGCAACCAATGTTTCCTTTGTGGCCGTCAGTATCCCATAATTCACTGTGTGCCGGTACGATTCACAAGACGAGGATTCATGCCACATTGTTGTCAATTTGTGGAGCCAGGAAATATCTTGTGACCACTGTGTGACACCATCGTGGAAATGCTGTCATTCACGGGGCATTACACGTAGAAATATTTACCATTAACCTGGCACACTGTTTGTCAGTTGTCTATCATGTGCTGAAGATAAGCATCACATTTCATTTCACCACTGATACTTATTAGCTATTTGAGGGCAATTTCCTGGTGATAAACTGGGAAATGATTGACTCGCCTGAATGTAGCCTCAGTTTTACTTTCTGTGAGATAAGACTGAATTATGCGGACATCCATAGTCCACAAAATTGAGAAGTTCCAGTCTCTGAACATCACTTACTCCCCTTTTCCTTTAATTCTCAGTCTTTCTCTGTCTCTATCATGTCAGCTCACAGTCGCCTGCAGCATTTCTGTTGGTATGTGTGCACAGGTGACTGAGACAAACTGGAAACTCCTGACCTCTTCTTGCTCTTTTCTTTACTTCTCTCATCTTCCTTCTTTTTGCCCTCCCTTTCTTTTTCTCTCTCTTGTTCTCGGCCAGATGACGAGAACCAGAAACTTAACCCTTGGAACGAAAACAAAAGTTTATGGACTTTATTTCTCAATGCTGCTAACCTAGAGAAGACAGGCCACACCCCATATGAAGTTCAGTAAAGTCTGTATCTTTACCGCAACTAATCCTTACAACTGTTTTTATAGAAGCAGTAACATTCTCGATTGTTTTAAGGGACGAGGAAGGTAAAAAGAAAGACATAAAGGACCAAAATATCTGCAGGCAGGTCCACCCAGCTTTTGTATGTCTTTAAACTTTATTTAAACTGGATGGAATCCAAAACAGCAAAACTGACAAAGAGAGGTCATAGTTCCACACGCAAAGACTGGGAGTGGTAATCTGCTGTTTTGCTGTGGGGCTGTGTGCACTATCACGAACACTGGCACTCGCAGACAAGTACACGAATGTTAAACACATGCATCGTGCAAACACGAACATGCAAAGGTGCATGCATAGATTTGCATCATGGCTCACAAGTAAAACAATTACCTGTTAGCACATACAGAGGCAGCTAGCACACATGCACATTAGGTCACTTTCAACATTCCCCATCACAATAGAAAGTAGTCCACACTGAGGCAAACTCACACTGAACAGGACACAAAGGAAGTAATTGCCTGCCAGTAATGTCCTTGATGCCTCTAAGCAGAAGCAGACTGAGGCCTGCTTTGATTTTGACGTTTGTGAACCATATGAAGAGTTTGCATGTTTGTTTTCAGGAGGAATCACTACCTGAAGCTCAATATCAAATACTTTCTAACATGTATATAATCTGGCTTGTGTGCTATGATTTAAAAGAATTCATAGCATGCCACACTGTGAACTCTTGTTTGCAGCCTCAGTGATGGATGATGGCGTTGTTTTTTTATGTTTTTGGGGGCTCTTCTCGAATACAGAATAATTTTGACAGTAGGCAGATAGGATTTGGATAAGGTTCTTTTGTCTTTAAGTTTCCACAATATGTCACCAACATGAATTTCTGTTCCTTGATTGTGTGTGGTGATTGAAAGACCTCCCTCATCATTTCAAAATTACCCTGAAAGCTGCAATCAGAGCATTTTTTTTGAAGGTTGCATTAAAGCATTCAGCTAAATAGATACTCATTAAAGTCAGAGTTCAAAGAGGCGGGATTGGAAATTGATTCCTAATCTCTGAGGTTCTGGAATGACTGTGATTGAAATGTAATGGCTGTGATGGTATCTTATTGATCCCTGATTTGACTGTGATTTGTTCTATAATAGTATTTAAAGCCGTAGTCTTAATTGTTCACAATGGCTCTTTCAGTTTTGCTCTTTGAGTGAGAGGGTCAACAAAACGCCTAAAGTATTTCCTGTCACAGCTCATGGGTCAGAATCTTGTTTTTTGAACTGTTTCATTTTTTATTCAGTTCATCAGAAGACTGTTGAAATGAAAGGATTGTCTTGACCTTGACAAAGCCAATTCATCCCTACATTTTTAGGCTTTTGCTGCTGTTATCTGTGGAAATTTACAAAGACCAAATGTACACTTTTAGATGACAGACTTCTCAAGGAAAGGAAAAGACAAATGAGCCATTGAAAAGGGGCAGAGGCTACAGCCTGCATTTAGATTTTTAGCCTGACGTCATTAGCTACGTTAATGCACATTTTCATTTGATACCTTTATAATGTCTCCCTCTTTGTCTGTGACAAATAAGCAAAGTGATTTTTGCATGTGAGGCAAGGTCGCATGTGGTTGCGTGAACCCTTGTTAAAAACAGCGGTTTCTGTTCCACCAATCCCCTAACGATTGTGCTTTTGGCACAGATTTTCAATATGCTCAACCGAAAGCTGTTCTGTATGTGTGCTGGGGCCTGGCAGACCTCCTGTGGGGGAGTGTTTTCACTGCAGACAAAAACTTGGACTGCATCGCCGAGTGAGATAGAAATGCAGAGTTTATCCACTGTTCATAATCAAAATGGCCTTTACTTTTTCCTCATAAACACCTTTGTGTATGGTAAGCAATCAAAAACTGCTTTGTGTCTGCTCTTTAACGTGACGGATTGCTGAGAAGGCTGTTGGTCATTAAATATAAACTGGGGTTGAATCAAAGCTTTAAAAAAATAAATCAATGTCAGCACCTTCCTGGCCATCTGCCAGATACGCCAGAGCCCTGAAGGGATGATAAAGTTACACACACACTCAGGCTGCATATAAACCTGCACATATGCACACACATTCATATTAAATACCTTCACAAATCATGAATATAAACCCCTGCATGCACACATGCTTAAAGGCAAGTACATAAACACACGTGTATGTACACATAAAAAACTTAAACTAACTCATTCTCACCCTTGTACACAAACTGCACACAAGTACCAGAAGCCTGTTGCTCATATATGACTCTCCTGGTTGAGGCACTGCAGTTTTTAACAATTGCCTTGGGCCAGTTTCAGCTAAAGAAAGAGTAAAGATGCCTGAGTGCCAAACTCAATTGCCAAAGTCTCATCTTAACAGTTAAATAAGTGTTGCTTAAGTGCAAAGGTCTTAAATCACCAGCACACCCGCCTGATAATAAATACAATGGACCGGGGTTTATTTTTTCTACAGGTCATTTTTCTGCTGCTATTTTTAACAGGTGTCGGTAGTCAGGGGATACGTCCTCTGCAACATCCCCCCAAAGAATGTGAAAGAAACAGAGGACTTTTATTTTGAAAAAACAGTATGCGGTTACTCATAGACCCAACAACAATGCCTCCCCAGACCCCTGCTTAATGTCACAGATCAGCTTGACTATCATTTGTAATGATACACAGTCTTGCATATCTCTGCCAATTCCACCTAAAACCTGCTAGAATGCTTTACTCCTTCAGACACTTAATGCAAAGCCTATTGTTTACACAGCAGGGGTGTAACTCAACATGATGAAGCTGGTTCCACCGCGCTGTATGCTCAGTGTGTTTTATTTCACCTCTGCACTTGTGTATCTCCCTGCCTCTGTGTTTGGGTAAAGTGATTTATGTGCAGTGGCACTGCTAGCGAGGTCTCAGCTGTTATTTCACCCTGCTTTCTGTCTTGTCTGTTCCATTGCAAAGCAGAGAAAGTGTACTGAAATACAGCCAACTCTCTCCCTGTCCCTGCCTCTGTGTTAGCTGTTCATCCCCCAGCGCACACACACATACATGCACACACACACGCTTAGTCCAGACCTCTGGCCTGCTGGATTTGAGTTACGTGGCCGCCTTCTCCTCTTCCTAATCCCTTCAAATGAGAGTTTTGGGCTGCCAAGGAACTCCCAGACCACCAGGCACACACACACACACACACACACACACACACACACAAAATTGTAGCCAGGTTTCCAATTGGCCCTCTGAGATATTCTTTTCAGGGTTTGGTGTCCAGCAAGGGCCAGCCAAACACACACACACACACACTCAGGGGAGGCCACACACACGGATACACACACGTAATACATATGTACATGCACTGACACACACTCATACACTCACACAGGGAGGGAACAGTGGAGCATTGTTCGCTGCTTCCTGAGAGAGTCGGAATCAGGATCACAGGAGCTATGTCAGCCTGGACCCTTCCTCTCTCTGTCGCTCTCTCTGGAGCCCAGTCATCCAATTCAGTATGGACAGCCACGAGAGACCACATGTCTTCTGGCTGAGAAAGGATAAAAAGCGCATTGATCACTCAAAAAATATGTGGATGTGTGTGTGTGTGTGTTTCCTCTTGCTGCAGCGATGATGATTTCCAAAAGCAGACCAACAGGGATTATCCCAGTTTAGCTCTTGTATCTAGAGAACAGCGATTAGTTATAAATCATTAAAGTCCAGGTTCAAAGTCCCGAAATAACATTCTGACAGTCTGAGAAACATTTTCTAACATTTTCCTCTTTTTGGCTTTAGCGGCTCTGCAGTCGCATCACAAAAAAAAAAAGAAAGAAAGAAAAAGCAGATTTGTGTGAAATAAATGTGCAGCAAACGCTCTCAGTAAATAGTTATTATAGTTAGTTAAATATTATAATTATTAGATTTTAAAGCATTTTTAATACGGGCTCCAGTGCAACATATTAGTTAGAGAACTGATACCAAACATTACACTAGTGTAAATTCAGCTTATTCCTATGAGTAAGGTCCCTCACCTGTCACTGCTGATGTCCACTGAGAGTCATATTTACAGACGCTCTCACCCACTTCTCTTTTCCTTTCACACCCGATCCAAGATCATGAGTCGTTATTCAACTTAGTTTAACAACACAACAGAGAGTTACATCAGTTCTTGTGTGTCACAGATTTTTAGCATGTGCTATCACTGCTCAGGAGCCAAGGGAAGGACGAGCCAACACACTGAGAAAATACGCCGCTTAGGGAATGAGAGCACAGGGACCAGAATTTAAGAGTTACTGGCCAAAAAAGGAAATATGCCCTCTGAGAAGAGTGAAGTGTATTTTTTATAAAAGAACAACAGCACAACTGCAAAGCAGCAGATTATGGGCTGATACTAAGAATACATGTCCTCCTTAAACCTTTATTTAGAAATTAAAAGTAATCAATCGATTAATTAGTAATTAGTAATTTCTATAAAAACACAAAGAAGATGCCAGGGTTTACAGTTCTAAGAGCCAAGGTTGACCTCATGTCAGTTTAATGTTTTGTTAACAGGGCCTGTTTTGCAATCTTGGGATTTGACAGTAAGGAGTCTGGATTTGGCAGAGACACCAGGATCAGAAGGAGGGGCAGGTCTCTTTTCAACCGTTTTGTGGAGCAGCTCCAGTTGCATGCTCCCAGGGCATGGTAATGGTGCAGAGTCCCCCATCTCTGGAGGCATGCATGTCTATACTGGCCTAGAAAATCTCTCACATTTTCCTCTCTGCTTTCCAATGGTGTTTGCTAAACCACAAACACAGTGAGCACAGGAAATAACAGATAAAACCTCTTAAATGAAGATCTGACTCCAGTTCCTTCTCTTCAAAAGGAGCAAAGAATATTGTCATGATGCAAATCAATGAGAGGACGATGTAGGAGAACATGTGAGAGTAATGAAAGCTGACCTAGAGCTACAACAAGCCAGCAGAGCTGCACGACTTGGCTCACGGCAGCAGGTAGGATCAGAAAAGCTGATGAAAACTGACCGTTCAGGGAGACCAAGCTTGGAAGGAGGAAGAATCAGTTTGGCTCTGTGGCGGTGCTGACTTCCAGTTATAGCCAGACACCAGACAGTTTGGTGTGGAGGAGCGCCATTACATTTCTCTCGAATGCAGAAATAATTGCTGAGAGAGGAAACTTTGCATATCTTTAAATGAGCTAACATAAATTGTGACATTAAACGAGTTTCTCTGAGCCTAACTCTCTCAGTAATGTGTGCTAAAAGTCAAATGGGCTTCATGTGTGCCAGCACTGTCCTAATGTTCTCATCCCCTGAGTGAAATTATGTTGATTTTCCTTATTTGGATGACTAGTGCCAAAACCGGCCATAGACCGTGCACAGCAGAGGAAGTACCAAATCAAACTGCAGCAAGAGTTTAATCCAAAGAAAGACTCAATGACAGATGAAATAAGAGGTGGAAATATGGTTTTCTAATTTTGTGTGCCACGATATCTGCGTAATGAACTTCTAAAACTCTCAGAAATCAAATTATCTGGTAAGTATATAGTATATTACATTAATGTGGTGATAACGTCCCAGTGCATAGCTTGATTTAGCCTCTGGCTTTGTCTCTTTACACTAATGGAGCAGAAGAGCTTCTTTTGATCTTGTCTTCAGCTCAGTGCAGTGATGTGTACAAACTTTATCTGCTGGCTAACATGGATAAGACTGTTTCCCATAGTGGATCAAACACTCCCTACCAGCCCTGTCAAAGCTTAATGGACACACATGTGCAGAAATGCACACAGAAACACACAGCCCTGCATGCACACACACACAAATTAATCTAACCTTTTATTCTCATATACAAAGACACTCCTCAATAACAATTAATCCTTCATCCAGAACCATGAATCCGGGGAGTGTGTTTTATCAGAGGCGCCAGAAAGAAACGAAGCTGACTTTCTCTCCGTTCGTTGCGCTGAGCAAAGCTCAGATCCAGTCATGCATGTTTAAACCTCCCCAACACTTCTGCCAGTGGTAGCTGTCATCACACACTCGTTCACAACAGTCAAACTGTCTCTGCACAGAATTCACTGTCAGCGGTTTTTGTTGGGATGTGTCCTGATTGTATGCAGATGAGCGATGATGACCTACTACGCTTCCTTTTCTCTCATCACAATACTGAAAGACAATGAGCAAAGCATGAATATACATGACCGAGGCCAAAGCTTCAGAGTTTGGCACTGATTACATGTATTCAAGTATGATGCCTGAGAACAGTTAGTTTCTGCCTACAGCGAAAAAAAATACAAATAAATCCAGTCTCCTGCAGAGAAAACTGGACTTTTCGAAGTTAGATATTTTCGTCTTTCTCATTCCTTTTGCTAGAAAGCCTCAAAAACATTTTTGATTCATGCTTGAGCATGGATAATTTACTGACATCATGTTACATAATTTTGAGGTTTTTGAGGAATGCAAAAAAAAAACTGAAACTGACCTCCAGTGCTGGACATTGCAGCTTTATGCACTCAGACAAATCAGTTAACGTAAATCAAGATACAGAGTTGTTACCAGAATGTGCACCGACTGGAACAAGGACTTGTGCATCTAATTAGACTCATTCTGATCCGGCCACTGAAGACATGAGTCATCCTTTTCAGGAACGGGCATCATGTTGAGACTGTTGAGATGTGGCCGCATTTCTTTTCAAACAAACTCTAGCTTTTCCTGTAAGTGTCCTGTCCTTCCCGCTTGGTCAGAAACAGTTAGACACACACACAGACACATCGCCAAGACAGTATCGCCAAGAGAGGGGCAAAGAATACGTTGATGGGAGAAGGAAACCACAGAGAAAGAAAACAAAGGGAATGGGTTTCATTAGAAAACGGGGGTCAAGCGGAAAGAAATTAATAAAAATAAAGAACAGGAGTGAAGGGGTGCAGCTCTATAATCTGTCTCTGCTCACCAGTGCTTGTTATAGAGTCATTAGCAGGGCCTTCGAACCGTGACGCTGACAACCTCCCTGAAAGTCAGGCGCGCACACAAGCACACACACACTTACACTGTTGTACATAACTCCACAGCCTGAAAGCTTTTCTTTGCATTTCAGTTCCCAAAGATGTGTCATTCGACCCATGTTGACCAAAATTACATTAAAAACATTTCTTATTTGAGGTGGAAGTTGCTGCCAAACAGGAGGCGTAGCAGAAGAAACAATTTCCCCTTTGCCCCCACAGGAATTGTTCACTTAATTGTCTCTTATTAGAAGTCTCGATACGAGCGCACTGTATACTTATGTATTCAGTTCAGTTCACTTCGGGAGAAAGCCTTCAGCGCAACCATGCATGTGTTCAGTGTTGTTACGTAAGCAGTTGTGCTTGAGCGAAGTGATCCAGCCGTCTGTGTGTGCCAAAAATGTTTCGGTCACATTTGGTCTCAGATTGTTTCAGTCCCAGTTTCTGAGACTTCATGTTCATGTAACGTCCGCAGCATGTTTTCTTTCTTTCATTTTCTCTTTGTTTCTACAAGTCAGTTTAAGACATTCACATATACATTCCCCAAGGACAGTTACGTTTCAAGAGTGAAACCCCGTTTAAGGAAATGTGCACCACACCCACAGATGCTGCAAAAATCCAAACGATAAAGACAACACATGGAGTTTGCAGAAACATTTTGCAAGATAATGCTCAGGAAAGAAAACAAATAATGAGGAAAACAAGCAAAGCACACTGAAAGTGCAGCGTATGAGAGAGGTGCAGAGAGAGTGACAGCACACTAGAGGATGACTAGATAAACAAAACATTTGGGATTTTTATGAATTGGTTTGATGTCTCTGGGTGAAAAGCAGTCTAAATTATATCTACCCCCGTTTGTTTGCCCTGCAGGTGCGTAGCCAGGGTGTCACAGAGGAGCTGAAGTGCCTGAGTCTACTGAATGCTCTGGATAAGGACCAGGACATCCCAGACCAGCTGGCCCAGCTCTTTGGAGAGCCCTGCATCAAACTGGCCGAAGGCATCAAAGCATACATCTCTAAGGTAAGAAAACAAAGCCCCGACATTCAGAAGAAGCACAGTAAATACAGGGTTTCATTCCAAATTTCCATGCATTTGTTTAAAGAAGGGAATCCTACCCAGTAATTATTGATTTATGATTGAATCTCCTGAACCATGATTGTTTTGTAGAATTAATGGTTTTTAATAGTTAGCAATCCAGTCTCCAAGACATTAGGTGTAATAGTTTTCCAAGGATGGACATTATCTGGGGCAGAAACTGTCACGCACACAAACATAAAGGAAACATTAAAGGAGCTTGTAAACTGTGGTCTGGATTTAATCCATTCACTTGATTGCAAGATGGGTTTTATTTCAAGTCTATCTATTTTTTTTTTAAAATCCAAAGCAGCAAACAATGCACAGCTGATCAGAGGATTGATCGGTCTGTAATATTACTTTGTCACATGAAAAATAGGGGAATAAGAAAACCATTCAAATGTATATTTTACAGAACCAAAGGTCAATTAAATGCACTGCTGCCAAGCTAATACCACTCCTACATTCTGAATGATCTACTTTACATCTCCACAATGTTAACTGGTAAAATCCAGGTGGGAGCTATTATCTCTAAATGAAATATTTTGGATATTAACCTCTAATGAAGCCTGTTTAGCCGGCTCTGCTGACCCCGGGGTGAAGGAACAGATGGAGACTGAAGGAATCTGCTCACTATCAAATCACCATCAAATGCACACATGACGTGTGTGTTGACTTCGGATAGTGTTTGTATAAGAAAGTAATTGATAAGAACCTGTAAGCTGTTCATACATTGTAAGAATTCAGAGCATAAACATCAGTGTTTACATTTATGAGCACGAACTTTTGTATTTCATGAGTCTGTGCTTGAGAGTTTTGTGCCCATGGGCGTTTTTAGGCACATGTTTGCACACATAGAGATTTGCAAATACACCTCTGGCTGTGTGTGTGTCTGTCTACATGTGTTTACATGCTTTTGTGTGCATGCCAAGTGTCTGGATTCAACCTGCTTTGCTTTTGCCTTGGTGAACTTGTGCCAGACTTTAGTCAAATAAAGTTCAAGTAAATAAAGGTGGGAGCCCACTTGCAGTTAACTTAGGGTTGCAACAAACCCAAGTCAGGCAGGCAAAAATTGGACTTCGGCATTATACTTTGTTAGCATGAGAGTCACACTATCATTAGCAAAGGCTGAGCTAGTACTCACAGCATTCAGGTGATTTGCCAAACTTGTAGATTTGTGTTTTGCCAGTTTCCCTTGTCGTATCTGGCACTGGATTTGTTGGGGGTCATCTCCACAGATTTGTTCCAGACGCTTGACTTTTTAAACGTCTTGTTTCTCGACATCTGTTTTGTTTACTGATATTGGGGGTGATGATAGCTCAGACAGTAGAGAAGACACCATGTCACAGAAATGGTTTGTTTCAGCTGAGTTCAACTTTCTAAACACCTGGTATTACTTGGCATCAATTAGAGGGATCTGATCAGACAAGTGATGATTTTACAGTCTTTGTTTTGTTTGCAGACTTTATATTCTGCATTGCATACAAAGCTGTTTTTTTTTTTACACACAAAAACACAACATTATCCACTGTTATCAATAGTTCTTGCAGTGGGCATAAAGAAGAGTGACATGGCTAAAGAAGTGCTCACACACACACACATGCACACACTAATAATACACTTGAGATCATTTTGCCATGGGATCATTGTCTGGTAACAAATAAGTCACATTACTATTACCCATACACTGCTGCAGTAAGTAAACAGACACACATTAAGGCCAGACTCTCCTCGGTATGTTGAATCAGCAAGAGGAGTCTGGGAAGCTTTGGTTTAAGAACCCCCCCCTACACACACACACACACTCATTTATAAACCCACTGAGACGCTCCATTGATATAAGTCATCTATTTGGAGTCATAGCCAAAAGGGCTTTTCCCACTTAGTCTGAATGTCCAGACGCTTACAGCCGTTTATCTCCAGCCCCCTCAGTTCCCCACACAAACAACCACTGTCTATCTTTGTTTAAGCCTTTCTTGTCCGTTTTCTTTAAGCCTACCTCCCTTTTTCATTTTACCTCTCACCTCTTCACCCCCCACTCCCTCCCTTCTCTCTCTGCTCTGTTTGTTATGATACAATCAGAGAGGGCTGCTCCATGCCGCTGTGGTCTTCAGTGGACAGGAACAGGAATGTCTCGTTTTTCTCCAGTGTAAATAGATTTTTCAGAAAATGCATGCAGCTGTTGATGACACAGCTCCAAACAAATTTACATCCCATTACTCAGTTCCAAACATTCACACATGCAGAGACTCTCGTTAGCAAGCTGATCCAAAGTCCACTAATTTCCATGTCAGCACTTTGGGTTTTTTTTTCTGTTTTTTCCATGGATGCTGCTTGAAATAGAGAAGGGAAGAAGGCATACGCGTGAGCAAGGCATTTAAACTCAAATCTGCTCCAGTGGTTGCACTGTTTGCAGTTTGAAAGCTGTTTAATGTTCGCTTTTCCTCCAAGCTAGCTTTGTAAGCCAGCGCTGTTCTGTGCTCTGTGTCAACTTGCGTCACTGAATTAAGTTTTCTGAAAAAGGAATTGTTTAGATGAAAAGCCCAAATGGTGGCTGGATTGAGCTCGCAGACCGAATAGGCGCCATCTCTCTCCTTATAAAATGCTTTAGTGAAAGTACTGGAGATCCAGATTTTCACCATGCCTGCAATGTACTTTTAAAAATTTGCACGGATGAATACTGAGGTTGAATAACGAGACAGTCTGAATCACAGTGGTTTTACAGATGATATAACCGTGCATATGTTATGCAGCAATCAGGACCTTAATGAATGTGCCCTAAGTACTTTTTCTTTTATGTCCCTCTCCTTTTATCAGAATAATATAGAGGTGAAAGAGCAGGGCTTTCTCAACACAGCACCCTGGCTTGAATTCTCTCCCTCACCCCTCTTGGTATTCTTAAGTCACAGCAGGACAGCAGTAGCCGAAAGGTCTGTGAAGGAGCTCATGATCTCTGTGGCACAAAGAGGCTGGTGAGGCCTACAATACTGTATGTCTTTACTGAAGCTGGCAACTGATACGTCCTCTGATAAGCTGGCTGGCAGTGTTACCTTAGAGGCTTGAAGGATCTTTTCCTTATTACTAATATCAGCAAAAAACACATTCCTCTAATAAAACAGCAAAAGATTACTGTTCAACAACAAGCAGCATTCCTGATGTCAAATATAGGTCAGGTCTGACCACAGCCACTTGTAAAGGCCTGTTGCTGCAGCTTGCTGGTGTCTGTAAGGCGTCCCAGCTGTTACAGCTAACAGGTGCTCAGAGGAAGCGCAGAGCATGGCTCCTTACTGCATCTCAGTGTTCTTATGTTTTATACTTGTAGTACCTGGTTGGAAATGCTAAGCCCTTAGTGCTGGCAGATTAAGGTACCTGTCAAGTACCTGAGAAATCCAAGGTCAAAAATAAGGTTTAAATATGAATGTACTGTTCTGTAATGAGACTGAGACTTCACTCAAATAAACTATCTCTCTCTCTCTCACACACACACACACACACTTTCTTTCTTTTTTGCCTTTTAGCTCTGGCACAAAACCGACAGTCCAACAAGTCCAGAACAGATGCTTGGATTTGGTTCACTGATAAACTTGAACTATGCGGTTTGTATGTGTGCTCAGCATCGCCCACTGATGTCCGTAATATAAAACAGAGAATCGCAGGCAATGAGTGTGAGAAGGACTGAGGATTAACAATGAGGTGGGCAGAAAGTAATGGACACGAACTGAAGTTGCGGTGAAGCTGAAGAGGAGCAGCATTAGAACAGTTTTGGCTGCAGTTTATCTTCTGGAGCTTTCTGTAATACCTGTTGGTTCTGCCTGATGATTCCTTTGAGGGGCACAAATGCATGAACTGTATTTAATGGAACCAGCGAGTGAGCGATGACGATGATGATGAGACAAATATGTGTGTGAGAGCATGATGGAGAAAGATAGGGATGATGTCAGTGGTGCTGGCATGAAATGATAAAGATGGTGCTGAATGTGTAGACCGGAGTGACTGATGAGCGTGTGCTAAAAGATGTTCAGGTCAGAGGTCGGGCAGAATGAGGCCAAACTGGAGAAACAGAAGGGAGGAATTATGGAAACAGTTAAGGAATAAGAATGAAAGCAGCTCTTAACAAACCCAGCTGGACAGGAACAAATAAAAAAAGAAGGGGATGAGAGATGTGGAGGAAAAGAAGGGAGGAAAATAAAGGTGCCGCAGGAGATAGATGAGAAATGAGCAAAAAATGTGGTGAGCTAGTAACGGAGGAAGAAAAAAAAAAGTGAGGTTTTAATTATACGACAATGGGAAAGAAAAAAAATTGTACTGGCTGAGTTAAACCTCAGTGTGCAATGTGTGTTTAAGAACCAGATAATAATCCAAAAGTTCAAATTAAATTCGCGATGCAAAGAACTGCACTGGTGGTCCTGCATGTTTTAGGTCATTACTAACAAATCACAACTACACATAAAATAACGCTAACGGTTAGTGAGAGGTTAGTCAGTTAGTGACTAGAAGGAAGATTATAATTATTAATAAAATTATTGACATGATAGTTTCTGTTACAGCTGTCATTTCGCTAAATCGATGCACTGATGTTTCAGAGTAATAGAAGAGAGCAGGTGACGTTACTGTGTTACTGTGTTAGGCTAAACTAACATCAGTTAGAAACAGATGATGCTGTGGGATGAGGAACTGGAGAAAATGCTTAGCACCGAACATATGATGGAAATTAAAACCAGTAAACAAGCGTGGAAGCTATGAAACCTCTGTAGCTCCCAGTATAATAAACAATGCAAATATGTATCATGTTAAGTCTATAGTGAAATTTTCATGTTGTTCGGGCATGAACTGAAACCAATGACTTTCTGCAAGGTGTGAAATCAATTTACAAAGACATTGCATGTTTAGTAAATGGTGATGTGTAATCACTTTGAAGTTAATGGGAAAGACTTGGCAAAACAGACAATGTGGGGCATTAAAGAGAGGAATGAAAACGACAGGAAGGGGGAGACAATAAAGCGGCGCTCTCCTGGAGTTTCCTCTTGTTTTGGTTTTTACGATCTCCCATATGGAGAATTCGGCTCCTCAGGCATTTGATATTCTACTACTGAAAGTGTAGTGGAGTGTGACATCCGTGAGCACATGCAGAGAGGAGTGTCCATTCCTTCTTGCACATGTAAGGTTATTGCATTGTATCTTGCACGCACACATTGTCATGGTACTGATTTTAAGTGAGAAAAGGAAGTGCACAAGGCTGGAAAACAGCGAGGCAGATGCAGGCAGGAGTGGGATGGAGGACAGAGGGGAGAAGCAGCACAGAGGGATTTGGGATGGCATGTGCGTGACTAAGCTCAGGTATTCAAGTCTTAGGCTCTCATCCCCTGTGGAGGCCAGAGTAACTTCTCTCTCTCTTATACCCTGCTGTCCTCAGTTCAATAGACAGCACTGTAACATCTGCACCTGCTGAGACAAACTGCCAATACATCAGCTCTCAGCTTCCAGTGGCAGTGATGGATAACAACCGGACAAAGGGTCGGGTTCAACACATCCAGGGCAGGATGTCCTGGGTCTCAGCTGTGATGTGTCACTCTTGATTATAGATTAATGTGGTAAATAATGGCTGAATCTTAGACTGATAGACTTGTGGTTTTAGCAGAGAAGCTGGTCACTCCACCCTCTCTACAGTGGCTGAGCAGCAGTTATTTTGTTTGAGGAAGAATGTTTTTCCTTCTCCGGTTTAGGTCGAAGGGTCAAAACCAGCTCCCCTGCACTCGTTCACTTTCGGCTGAGTACAGGAAAGGGATTTACCTTTCGTTTTAAGGAGGCCAGGGTCAGACAAAGCTTAGAAAGAGCAACTGAAACCCAAGCCACAACTGGTCTTAGATCTACGGATTTACTAAGTAAGACTTTTCTCCGCTGTCGCAAAGAATGATGCTGAGATTTCTGTCTTTCTGAGGCAGTGGTGAATAAGAGCACCAGTTGAGTTAAGCAGCTGATCTTCATCATCAGGAGCCAACATAGACTCAACGACAAGGCTTTTCTCAGCTGTTTCATGCTGCTGGATGAATACGAAACTAATTTTTAAATATTTTCTTTTGTTTTTGGTACATTTGAGCTGTGGTGCTCCCGTGTATTATTTCTTAACAAAGGTCAGTTTCTGCAGGGAAACAATGCTCCTCCTCTGGCCTGTCTTTGTCTAACACTGATGCATTGTAGGTGTCGTATCTGTAAATCTGCTCTGTGTCGAGCGGTGACGTCATAGCAAATATTTGGCTTTTGACTGCTGATGCAGAACGGCTGTTTTGATCACTGGTCAGGGTGTGGACAGATGCTGCAGACTTAAAGGTTTTAACCTTCAGAAAGCAGCGAAGCAAGGAATTCAGTGTTAAATTGCCCTTTGACACTGAGATTGTGGACTATAATGAAAGAAGCACAGTGTAATGTGTTTACTCTTATTAATAGATAAAGCGAAAAGGCCTTTGCTCTTTATCTTGACATCACAGTAAGAATTTGTTCCTTTCATATCATCTCTCTGCTTGTCTCCTGTTTGCCATATGACATTTGTTAAGGTACACCTCCAAGAATAATCTGAAAGTAAACGGATTGCACTGGATTGACCCTGGAACTGCAGGGGGACACTGAACTGTACAACATTAATTCACAAAGCTCTGATAGAAATCAAAGCGTCAGAGACACATGACTCTGAAATATATCTGCAAGCATGAACACCTCATTATGTTTAAGGATTTTATGAACTCATGAGTTCGACAAGTAAGACTTTGATTGTAAAATGATCTTAACTTTGCCAACCTGAAATCAATCAGCCCATACAAGAGTCAGTGTGATCTATAAAAATCCATGAACAATTGTCTACTGTAAGCTTTCACTGATAAATGTTACTGCTGCTGCTGCTGCTAAAACTTTTGACCCTAGTTAACTTCTGTAAAAGTAATGGTGCTTCTTCCTCTTTCATTCAATCTCCATCCCTATTAAATGTGATGGCTCAATTTTTCTTAGCACTACAAAAGGGCAATAGACACAAGAGAACAATTATGAAAAGTCATCGTCAAAAGAAGGTCATCTCACTTTCTGATGACGAAGAGACGAAGGGCAACGTGGTTATTTAGAGAGGTGAACACGTGGTTTTATCTGGGGTTTGTTTCAGGCCAAAGAAACAAGTTGGCTTCTGAGCAGCAGTTCCTTATCTCATTCTGCCCTACAGTTGGCTATTGAAAAACAAATGTCAGTCACTGACACGCTATATACACACACATACAGGGAGGGGTGCAGGGCTGCAGCGTTGTTAGTGATTTTCAGCTGATAGACAAACACAATAGACCCCTGTGTCTGGCGTCGACCACGCTGCCTCTTTCCATTCATCTTCATATCCCTGTTACTTCACTGTGATACTGTCGCTGAGTTTAGTTTCTTTAAAATTTAATAGAGAAGATAAGAAGCTCTAGTGCTGTCACGACACATGAATTAAATGTGAAATTCCGGGCTCATTCCATCGTTGGGGAGTTTCCCCAAAGCAGGATTCTCCCGTCAGATGAACAGTGTATTCAGTTGTATAGTATCATAGATATATACAGCACATGGGTATTTCAAAGTTCATAATGAAGCTCGCAGACAGCACTCCTACAGCACCTGTTCAGCTTTAACTTGCACTTCTTTAACTCTCTCACTTACAGACTGATGAGACTTTGCTTCTCCACATCAACGTTTTCCCTCCTGCTACTAAAACAATGTTGAAAATGCCCAGGCGCTCCAGTCGATCTCACACCTTCAGTATCAGCATTTCCAGCTAAAACAGCCAAGCACTGCACTTGTTATGAGATTTATTACTTTCTCTGTAGGTCTCATATTGTCTTTGACCTTTTGATCCTTATCTCACTGACCAGTTGTGCCAAACATTCGAAAGCCTTTCATTATTACAGACTTATTTTAGGATTAATGTGCACAATTTGTTTTCATCTAAAAGAAAACACTGAATGAAGGGAGGAGTTTTTACCTGCTGAGAATTTTGTGTTCCCTTTTCTCAAACCTGTTATTGGACTGTTTACTGACAGTTTGAGTTTCTTTACTCATAAGCTGTGGTTTAGTCTTGACTTTCAAACTTTGATTTATTTCCATATTCCTTATCTATTATCCTGGATCTGAATGATCACCAAAAGCAAACAAAGGAGGCTTTTGGAAGACTCAAAAAATTAACATGACGTATGGGAATAATTGCACAAGCATTAAAAACTGAAGAAAACGAGAGGATGTAGGGTTAAAAAGAAGTGGATAAAGAGTGAGAGAGGAGAAATGAAAGTGAAAAAAACAGGGAAAAAGAGAGGAGACAGGATTTTCATTGTTCTTCACGAAACATGACAATACATGTGTGAGCAGTGGCAAACAGCAGATTGCAACACACTCAGCTCACACCTGCTGAAGGAAAATAACAGGGAACTAGATTTCTAAACATTTCTACGTATTTCTTAAGCAAAGGTGGGCGAGGAGTGCTAAACTGGAACCCAACCATGGATGTAGCAGGGAATTCTTCAGGTGAAGCCAGTTTTAAAAGAAGCACTGCAACCAACAGATTCACTCACAAATAAAAATACATTTGAGCAAGTGGAGCAGATGGAGATGTTAGTGGTTAGCTCGTCAACTACGATTCGCCTGGTTTTATCACCTTAGTTTGTATTGTTTCTTTTCCACAGGTTTAGTATATCTTGTAGATTAAAATCAGACAGCACTGCTCTAATAAACCCTTATAAGGATATAAAACCTCATGGGAACATTGTTCAGCTTTTACATATTTGTACATTTTTGGAGCATTTACAGACCAAACATTGTTATAACATCACAACTGCTACTCTTAGCTCTTTGGCTCCTACCCTCAGTTAAAAACTCAACAGTAAGTCTTTTAACATAAACAGGCCCAACATTGTCTCTGTTAAAACGTACCGCAGGCTTTGTTGTGACCTTGAAAATGTGACATTTTCGCATCTGATGAAGTCATGGTTTCATTACCACAACCAAGGATGTTTTTGTTGATTAGGTTTTATTGCATTTCCTTTTGGGGAAAAATAAAAAGTCCCTACAGTATACTCCCAGCCACGAGAAGAGCTTCTGTGAATCCTTAAATTGTTGTGTCCATGTTTAATATAATCTCTTGACCACACTGTATCCTTGGCTCAGCCTTTTATCTCTTTTTATTTATAGCCATTCTCTAGATGTTCACCGACTTCTTGGATCAGAGTCTACACTGTTTCTGCTGTCAGCCTGAAAAATAAGAGGGAAAAGTTGGCATAAACACGACTGTGAGACGAAAGAATAAACATGTAACTCCTACAAAATGATCACGCTGTAAGCAGACTGTCCAAACCACGCTGTACCTTTGATAAATAGGCTTGTTTTGACAGTCTAAACAATAAGTATTTGAGGCTCGCCACCTTGCAAGCTTGGAAACACTCAGCAGATTTGTTTTTATATAAAATATGTCTTGAGGGCCTCAGTTATTTTACAGTATTTTCAAAGCAAGTTGTGGTCTTTAGAGATGATTTACTATAAACCACAGACAGGCTAATATGGGCCAAACTGAATCTTAGCATTTGCTTTGACCTGCCAGATGGAGCAGATGGATGAGGTTATTGGACAAGTCAGTTTTTGAAAGATACTCTGCAGCTGAAGCAGCGTTTTTCTTAAGTTGGAACCATTCAGTTTCGTACTTTTGCCAGCGCCAAACTGCAATGAAAAAGAATCATGACTGCACCGTTTCTACATAAGTACAAATACTGTTTCATACTTGGAGCTTCACTACCTAAACATCAAAATAAAAATGAGAGCTCGTAGAAAGAAAACGATAACCCCGATTTGTAAATGCTTTGAACCACGAATAGTACGACTCAGACTCGCTACAAGAGAAAGACAAAGCATCGCTGTCTCTCCAGCTGATCAAATATTTTCACCTCAGACACTTTCAGAAAAGTTGTGTGCTGCTTTTTAGCTTTGAATAAAATCGCACTCTCTGTCAGTGTGGATTAACACATCCAAAAATCCCTCACCATTTTCACCTTGACTAATACAAAGAGTCTGGACTCAGGTACGTCAGATCACTTTTTTTTAATCTTCTTTTAAAGCTACTCAACATTTGGTACAGTGGGCGACTGATTGTATCTCCATCACTGGTTTACTCACTAGATTGTGTTTTTAGTAGAGGCTAACACTCAGTCTGATAGTGGCAGGTGTAGTAGAAGTTCCAAGGTCACTTAGTCTGCTGGACAACTCAGCGGTGACTTGTGTTCTATTTATTGTAATCCATCTTGCATGTGAATTAAAGCCACTTCTCCACTGACCCTGACATGCTGACACAATAATCTTTGCTATTTCTGCAGTAAAGACCTGTGACTGATGTTGTTTTGTTTTGCACTACACATTAGTTCTGTAACGACTGTCTGTCTTCTGTTGTGTCAGCACAAGGTCAAAGTCCTTGTTGAAACAATAAAAGTGGTTGTGATTGGAGATACGAGGAAACCAATGACTGTGTTAACATGCACAGAGTAAGCACTTGCTGAGGCAAGCATCAGAGATGCTCTTGTTTTTATACTTTATCGCACATTAGCCATAAATGTTGTCAGAATGTGTCAGAATTAGAAACAGCACTGATGACTGGAGCTGTTTTTGTTCCTTAATACTCAGATGAGATTGGCATGTTCATTTATGATTTTTAAAAAAATGGATATTTGCAAAAAGAGATCAGAACGTGTGTATGAATCCTAAATGATATTTCAGTGCACAGTATGTTAGTTTCTTATACATTTTCTCTCTAGCAAAAAAGGTAAATAATTTGTCAATATTTCTTTTAGCATTGACTGAAAATATTTTAATATTATCAATATTTATTTACTTTGCACTGGAGAAAAAATATAAATATATTATCAGGGATAAGACTGAGAACACAGAACACAAATAAGAAACTGCGTCCAAAACTGGGAATACGAGACATTAGATGACATAAAGTTGTTACATGTCAGGACAAATAGGACATTATTGTCTTGATTATGACGTTATTAGTTATTGATTTCAGTGTTTGCTCATGTGAAATGAAACTTGAAACACTGAGAGACCAATAAACAGACTTTGCCTGCAAAACAACCCCACCCCTGGCCTAGTTTCACTTTGTGTCCCTAGGAGTTAAAGGCATATTGTGAAAGAGATTAAGGGTGACAGACAGAGAAATAGCGAGACATAAAGAGACACAGGGGAGGAGAAGAAAGAGAATTAATGCAATAGTCTGCTTTGGAGAAACTGTTTCCTCGACTACAGCTTTACAGTCTTTTACAGAAGAACCAGTGAGAACAAGAGACACGTATAGGAAGGTAAATACACATACAAAGTGTACAGTAATGTACAGTTTATTGTGTATAAACAGTTTTATCCTGTTTGATGAGACTGTTAATAGAACGAGAGGAAGGCGACGGAGCGGTGAAGCTAAACTCAAAAACCAATAAAGGGTGATACCGGCCTCTTGCTTCTCGTGAGTGTGAAGTAAACTGCTTCCTTAACTGTACACAACATTTGTCTGACAGGAAACTCCTGCACCGAACAGGTCAGTTATCAGAGGCTGGCATCGGGTCAGCCACTGGTGCGTTACCTGTCATGAAACCTTTCCTCACTGCTTCTCAATGATAAACCGCTAATGAGTGACTTCTGTTCGGTCACAGACTGAATAAATCACAGCCAGATGCTAAACGCACACAGCGACCGGCACAGTCGCTCAAAGTTAAATATATAAGAGGTTGCATTGTACATTGTACGTTTTGGGCCTTTGGCCAACTTGGCTTTTCAGAGTTGTTTAGAAAACAAGAGTGAGAGAAAACACTAAATTTCTGACATGACAACTAAAGCAGGTTTGTACCCTTGTGTTTCCTCAGTCTAATGGAGAATTTATGGTTATGACAATTCACAGCACAGTGTCCATTTACTGGAAGTTTTCGGGCCAGTTGTCATGGAGGCGCTTCAGTTCTGCAACTGGAAGTTTTCAGTATTTTCTGTCACTGTACAGATATAAGAAGTGATTGATTGAGCCCAAAATAATCAGCTCAAACAATAATGAAAAGTATTAGTCACAGCCCTCCTTTGAACGTCCTTTGAAGCCTTGCTCGATTTTAGATTAATGCTGGAATATTGTTTTTAGGCAAAAGGAGACAATACAGACCTGAATTACAACAGACTTTATCAGTGCAGACATGCACGTGGAGAATTACCTGAGGTCACATTTTCCACGGGGCTTACCCTGTCAGGCATTAATTACAGGTCTGGCTTGGGGGAGATCAAGTCACTGCAAAAGTAGACATACTGTTGAGGAAGAGGTGTTTGGTTGAATTTCTGATGCTATCACTCTGGAGCTGGTGCCAATTTCCTTGAACTGCTGTTTTTGACGGAGCCTTGATAATATGATAATTATTATGTTTACATCCATTTTTCTACACGCTAATCTGTCTGTAAACAAAGTCTAAGTTACTTATTAATCATCAACTCAGCTATGTTGTCTTCGTCTTTACTGCACATGTACGTCAATGATTGCTGGGGTTTTACTGCACTACACTTCCCGATCACATCTACATGCACACCAGAACTGGACAAAACACACACACACACACACACACATAGGAATGACCAGATTAGGACTGATAAGAGTTTGTCACCATAGCTCAAAAACTACACACTGCTGACAAGCACACACACACACACTACACACTGCTGACAAACACACACACACACACACTGAAACAGACACACACACACTGCCAGTCCAGGCCTGTCGGGGTCGAGCAGCATATTAAAGTATTGGGTTGCAGCTACCGCTAATCTGCAGAAGAAACACTCCTTCATGTGCATACTTGTCCCTCTTTCACTCTCCCTCTTTTCCTCTATCAGTTTTCTCTTTCAGTCCTCCTCTCACTCTTCCCTTCTTGTGTTTTCCCAACGTTTTTTTTTTTTAATCCTCATTCCTCTTCTGCTCTTGTTTCCCCTAATTGTCCGTCATCTTTCACTCCCTGGTTTTCTCTTTTTTCCCACCAACTTCTGATTTCTGGCACTGCAGTCTCATTTACCCTGTACACTCACCTTTACTCTTTACAAATGACTTCATAAAACAAGCTTCACCTGCAGTACAGTAAGTCTGAAGAGGACAAAGTTGCCTGGTGCAACATGTGTTTGTCTTGATCCATAATTGTGTTTGATCAGATGAAAAGTAGAGGAAAAGTTGAAACTTGAAACTGGGCATTAACAGCACCAAGCATCGAGGATCTTGTTAAAGGAGATGCCTGATTGAGGTGCATTGTGGGATGTGTATGATCTTGTGTTTTGGAGCTCGGCCCATATGAGGGACTAAAGTTTGGTTTTCCCAGCCTGTGCTGCTCTGATTTTGATAATTCTTTCATAAATCTGTCTTTTTCAAGTCCAACTCTATGAAAGAGTAATTCTAAATTTTGCTGGAGTGCACCTTTAATGGGTTAAACACCAACACTGACAGCAGTATTTTGGGGTGTGGCCGCAACTGAAACAGGAGGCATTTAGTAGAAGTGCAAAAGAAGGAATTACATCTGTGATGTGTGAGGCTTGTCACATCAGAGGCTGCAGGCTGATTTACTGGAAACGAAAGTGCCACCCTTAACGAGGACAGGAGTCTTTCACATCAAACCTCCACATGACAACCACTAAAACCATCGTTAAGGGCAAAACCCACAAACACATAAACACGACTTACTTCCCGGTGGGAGAAAGTAGACCCAGAAGACCAGAAGGATTAACCTCCTGACAAGGTCAGATGTACAGAGTTTATTGCTTCTAAAAAGTTAGTCACAGAGCATTTCACTGAGTGACAAAGTACTGGCTGTTCATCCTAGTGAGACTAGTGATGCAACAACAGGGACAGCAATACACTGCCTGGCCAAAAAAAAGTCGTCACCTGGATTTAACTAAACAAATAGGTAAGAGCCTCCTATTGAACAATTAATACATGGGCGATTATCTTTCAGCTGGCAACAAGTTATTTAACCCCAACTGATGCAATGAGTAGCTTCTCATTTTTTAAACAACCATGTCGAAAGACACGTCCCGTGGTCGCTGCAAAGATGTTTGAGAAGGGTCAAATCATTGGCATGCATCAAGCAGAGAAAACATCTACGGAGATCGCAGAAACTGTCAGGATTCATCGGGCTCAGACTGTGACAGAGTGGTTCAGGGAGCATGAGACATCATTTTCCCACATGGATCGACCACCACATAGTCCAGACCTTAACCCCACTGAGAATCTTTGGGATGTGCTGGAGCGGTCCGACTCTCCCATCATCAATACAAGATCTTGTTGAAAAATGAATGCAGCACCAGACGCAGCGTATGTCAAATTAAATACACGAAGGTGCATCACACCAAATCTACGATGCTTCTAGATAGTTACATATAAAAAACAGCAATGCTCATTATTAGCACAAAGAGTAAGAAGGGTTAAAGAAAAACACTTTTCAAGGGTTAATAAAGCTGCAGTAGCTTCCATATAATTCCATATTGGTGCCCCAAGGCTATGCATGCCATGCGGTCCTGCCTATGACCTTTTTAGCCTTTCTCTTTAAAAGAGGAGGAATCCTTAAGGTGACTATAATAAACAGGGGTCAGCTTGACACCAGGGTAAACAGTCCAAAGAGAGAAGAAACATGAAAGGTAACAAGGAGAAAGTGAAAATGCAGCGATAACATGTTAATAATAATAAACATGTAAAAATGTACTTCTTTGCCTGATATTGTTACGCAGCCTGCTGTGTCAGTCTTTGACTGCTGTATCAATCATCTGATTCTCCTTTTTCCAGTGACAATTTACTATCCTGTGGGAATCAGTATCAGGATATCTTCACAACATGATGAGCACATTTCTGTTATGATTTCATATTATAATATGATCTGATCTAATATAATATGAATTTATTACCTTATTAGATTTGAATCCATCTTGATTTTTAGCCACGCTAGAGGCATTACTAAAGAGAATGCACTGTCAGTCAGTAGGTCCACCACTTTGATTCAGACATAAATTTCTCAGAGACGACTGGATGGATTGCCGTGAAATTCTTAAGCAGACATTCATCTTCCCCTCCGGATGAATTATAATAACTTTGGTGATCCGTGTCTTTTCATCCCACGCCATCATCAGGTCAAAGTTTCATACGTGAAAAACTGTCGACACTGTCAGCCTCAGATACACACACATCCTTTAAGAATAAGAGAGTGAACACATCAGCAAGTTAGCATTGTTAGTGTGAGCATGTTGGAGGGCTGATGTTATTATAACCTCGAAGCATCTAATGTCTCCTGTGCTTTCACTAAGCTAAAAGAACTGTATCAAGAGCTGAGTGCTGAAATTTCCCACCAGTGTGACATTTCCATTTAAACTGTGATCCAAAGTAATCTACACAGCCTTACAGATGAGTATTTTATGGAGCTATATGGTGCAAATAACCCATTTCATTATTAATTACTAATTGTTGAAAACTATAAAGGTTGACGTTAGTTTTATTCAGTAGCCTACATGCTGTTTGTCATTAATTAATTAAAGCCCTTATTAGCTGGGACTACCCCGTGATGTTAGCTGTAATTTTAAGATGCAAACATCTAAAAAATGTGAAAACGTACCTGTGAGTTCCTTTATTTACAATTAAACCACCTGTAGAGCGAAAAGTGCACCGTCCACATACTTAGAACTTTTGATCAGATCACACCTGTTTATGCATGTGCCAAGAATAAACTAAAGGCTACAGGTGTGTCATTAAGCCATACCTTCTTCAGCTATGTGTTTGAAGATGTCAGGACTCATTTTCCTCCCTTCAGAAGCCATTTTTCAGCCATTTGTTCATGTTCACCATGAAAAACAGCTTCCATGGAGCGAGAACATTTCTTATAGTTAACACAACAACTTCATCTAGTCATTACAGTTTCAGTTTAATCATATTTCATTGTACTGAGTTGTTTTATATTTCTAAAGGAAATTATTTCATAAATTCCTCTCATGGTTGACTTAATTGTTACATCCTTGGATTTAGTGTCTTTGCAGTTAATTTCAAGCTGGTTTGACACCTTTTGCTCCAAATGTATTAATATCTAACTACATTCGGCCTCCGCTAAATACAAACCAGATGCACACAGTAAGTAAGAAAACCTGTAAACGGACTATAACTCTACATGACAGTGGAGTCATGTAGAGTCTTTAAACTCACAGCTGGTCAGACATCTCTCAGGATGCCACAGAAAGCTTCCACTGCACAGTGGAACATAAATTATGCATGCAGCCTCTAGAGCTGATTTCACTTTTTAGCCATCCAATAGTTTCCCATGTGAGCTTCCTCACGTAAAAGACGACAGACATGTTGAACTCCCAGAACATTCACCCTAACAGAGGCCTGAGAGCTCACAGCAGATCCATGCGTCAGAGAAGTCCCCCTGCGTTTCTTTCTTTTTCTTCTTTGTCGTACTTTTGACGTTCGACTGCAGCCACATGCAGGGCAGAAAGTCTGTTGGCAATTTTCTCCCTTTCTTTAAGTGTGTGTGTGGGTGTAATTTTCTGCCTTCGGGACTTGAGGAGTCCAGGCCCGAGAAGGGCATGCTACGTCTACCGAGACGCGCTAGCATGCTCTGTGCTTCAGTGTTTTGCATTCCCCCTCAGAGTATATATGATATACACAAGTGGAGGGCCCCTGCTTGCGTTCACACACAGTTGCACACACACTAAACCCCAGAGCGATCACGTCCAATTTGCAGGTTGAATTGAGTGTTTGGTGCAGGAAAAACAGGCCTGCCGCCAAGAACAACATCACGGTTAGAGCTGAATGACCATTAAAAACTGCGGTGAAATTAATCATATTCGAGATTTAGTGACATTTCACCAGATTAATCAGGGAGATTTATACCAGTGGGGCTCAGCGCCTTGCTTCAGGGCACCTCATACAAGCCACATCACTAGTAACAGGTGATTAAACCTGTGACATTGTGGTTATAAAGTGAGCAGACATAGAAATGAAGAAAAAGAAAGGTGGGAGACACAAAGGAAAAATGGAGGCAAATATTTTAAGAAATTAGATTCATGAATAAAGTGAATAAAGTGTGATCAAGAGAAAGGTTAAGGTAGCGTGGGGGTTGAAATGAAAGGATGAGAAAGAAAAGACAGAGGGAAAGGGAAGAAAAGACATGTGTGGACATATATATGAAAATAAGGCGACTGAAGCTTGATTTACAAAGTGAGAAGTACAAAAACAGGGAAGAGAAAGCATGTGAGTGTGAGATTAGCAGAGTTACTGAGTGTGTGAGAGTGAGAAAATGCATCTGTGGGTGTGTGTGTGTGTGTCTACATATATATTTCCATGGCCTGGCTGTGTCTACATCTGGGCAAGATTAAACAGAGGCCGCTCACTGGGAGTGAGGGATGAGCAGGAGAAATAAAACAGACGGGACAGAGAGGAGATGCATGCTGTGGGGAAGAAAAGAGCTCTATAGTTTATTCCTGTGATGATGGAAGGAGGCAGGAGAGGACACAGAGAGAGACAGACGATGTAGCTTGTAATCTTCCATCTTCAAACCAAACTTAATTCTCACTTCCAACTAACAGCTGCAAGAACGTGAGAAAAAAAAATGATACCGCAAAAGTTCTTAAGTAAATGAAATAAAAAGTTTATGCCTATAATGTAAGTACAGGCTGAAGACAAACTTATGGCATTAGAAAAATGAAAGAAAATACTTATAAAGGGACTTATGTTAGGACAAAGGACAAACTTATGTATAGTTTTTTAATTATAACTTTTATTTCACATCCAGCTTCAATATTAATAAGTGGCAATTATAAAATCCATCTTGTTTAGATTATATTGTTCATGTAGGACATGCGTTCATCTGCAGCGAATTATGCTGTTTTTTTCTTTCATAAATTAAAAGTTCTAAAGATGTTAAAGGAGGCTGTCATAAATGTTGTAAATCCCTCTGTGTCAAAGGGGGCTGTGGTGGCCTAAAGGTCAGAGAAGAGAGTTTGTGACAGGAAGGTCAACAGTTCAATAGAGGAGGGAGTGAGAAAGTGTAGAAGCAGTGCTGGTCCCTCCCTCATCAACACTGCTATGGTGCCCTTGAGCAAGGCCTTTAACCTGAGCTACTCCAGTGGAGCTGCTCAGTGACCAGCAGGACAGACTGTGGTTGTACTGGGCAGCGTCCAGGTGTGAGTGTGTGTAGCTGTGTGACGGTGATGAGGGAGCTGCTGGGAAAGTTTCGCTTCTTGGTGAAAAATAAGAATAAATTAAATTATCACAACAATTAACTGGTATTGGTTACAATACACTCGTACACAACACTTTCCACTGTCCTGTGTTGTAGAATAATTAGTTTGGGTTTTTTGTTTGTTTCTTTTCAGTTTTTTTTGTGACCTGTATATTTTCACATTTTCTTTCAGGTGACAGAGAACATCATCTCCAAACAAACCTTCATAGGTGAGTCTCTCTCTCACACACACACACACACAGACTACAATCTGATCCCTCTATCAATCTGATGTCTGACATTCTTGCGTTTCCTGTCTCCCTCAGAGGCGAGAACCATGCCTCGCTCGTTCAACAACTCGTCAAAGTTCATGACCTCGGTGGCCCAGAGGCCATCTGCCCACTTGACCCTCAGAGACACCAGCTCTCAAGGTGAGGTGTTTGTGTGTCAGGCTGAAAAAAGTGTGCGTTGATTATTAAAGATCAGAGGAATGTTTATGATTCAGGTCATCATATCTATTACAGTCACTAATCCCGTGCAAAGTCCACTTTAAACTCAAATACAAAATGCTTAGCTGTACATTAAAGGATTCTGCTTCCTTGTGCCAACCTAATTATTCTTCTGATAAATATGACTCCATGTGTGCCAGAGGTTTTTTCCTACAGGAAAAGTTTTTCATGAACTGATCTTAGGCTGAATCAGTGAAGCACATGAACGTACGTAGCGGTAAAAGAGGCATTTATTAGGACGGCGTCACAGATGAGAATAATGGAGCATGTGTGCGCTGTAAACCCTGCAATTTAATGTTGGAATGTGTTTTTCATGCGTGTGTGTGTGTGTGTGTGTGTGTGTGTGTGTATTAGCCAGACCATATCATTTCATCTGGAACTGGCGTGCAAGCTACAGGGTGTTGACAATCTGGCAAAGGCTGCCTGATGTTATTTCCACTAAACTGACAAAGGGCAAAGAACGTGTATATGTGTGTGTGTGTGTGTGTGTGCTTGTGTGTGTGTGTGTGTGTGAGCGTATGAGGGAAGACGGAAGAGAGGGTGAGGTTCACACATTCAGCCTGGATTTCTCATAAGGAAGTACAACACGCAGAGGAACTTCGGGGGTCGACCTTTGATGTTTTTTCTAATAAACTATTGTTATGCTAATGTGAAGGAAGTGATTGTGTGTCAGACAAACTACAGTGTTACCACAGACACACACAGACACACGCACTCAAGTCATCAAATTCCACATCTGACAGACAAATAGCCATAAGTTAAGTAAATAGTGGAGCAGCAATGGAATAGTTCCTGCAGTTAACGCTGAAAATGTGGTGCCCTGCATTTTCTCCACTGTAAATCACCTGAGCTTTAAACTGTGTCTCGTGAGGGTGAAATACTGTAAACACTTCATATTGTGATCAAATGCTTGACTGTCACAGCCTTCTCAAAGTTACACTGATGGTGATAAAAGAATCAAGATGATTCACCTCTTCATAAGTCACTCAGTGTTTCAGATTCAGGCTTTTACGAAACTTTACGGAATAATGCATCTCGTTACTCATTTCTGGCAGCTTTAGAACCAGCCTAAGAGGAGTGATATACTCCTGGGTCACATATTTCATCATGGTTCTTTTTTCTGCCGTTACACTTTTCTTGCTGCTGTTGAGCTTTTGGCTCGTCGATACAGTGCACCTTTACGTTTTCTCGTTCTATAGAGCCTTGGCCTGTGCTTCCTTTTCATAGGAAACAATTCTAGACACGGTATTTAAAATATTTGAATTCCAGCCCGTTTTTTTCTCTCTCTCTTTTTTTTGGTTTGTTTTTCCCTTTTCTGTTCATTTTCTCTGCCTGTTTTTCTGTTAACCCTGTCTGAATCCAGCTGTGAGATCTTTAATTCATCCCTTTTTCAAACTGTGCAGTTTTGTCCTCCCTACTTCACTTTGTTCCTCTGTTTGTCTCTCACCTCCATTTTTTCTTCTTCACCAACAGGGTTCCCTCCCTACCCAATCCCCACACCGGGTCTCCACCAGTCCTGTCGCCATGTGGTCCGCTCATGGGCCAATCAGAGCTTTGGAGCTCACCTGCACAACATGACCCTGTCCAATGGGAAGCTGCGAGTGCCTCAGGATGGGCGGTACTACCTGTACTCACAGGTGATTGGTTATTTTGTGTACATTTGGTGCAATCCTGTTTCTAATTATCGAAATAACTGTTTTAAACCTTTTTCCATAACCGTAGCCTCTGTAAACATTTAATCACTGTTTCCTCCCTTGCGCCCTCCTGTGTGCAGGTGTATTTTCGTTATCCATCCCCAGCAGCCAGTGATGGAGACCAGCGCAGCGTCAGCCACCAGCTGGTGCAGTGTGTCTACAAGAAAACCTCCTACCCAAGCCCCATACAGGTACAGCATCACCTTTGATATGATTGTGCTGAGCGATACAAACCATCAAGTATCTTTCTTCCTTACCTTTATTTTCTCTTCTGTCTTGTTCTCCAGCTCCTGAAGGGGGTGGGAACTAAGTGCTGGGCTCCAGATGCTGAGTACGCTCTACACTCTGTCTACCAGGGAGGACTATTCGAACTGAGGGCCGGCGACGAGCTCTTCGTCTCCGTCTCTTCCCCCACCATGGTCAACGCCGACGACTCCTCCAGCTACTTTGGTGCCTTCCGTCTGGACCTCTGAGGGGAAGAGATGGGAGGAAAAAAAAATAACAGATGAGACGATGGATGGATGAACGGGTGGGCCTTTTGAATATCCGTTCATTGGGGGGAAAAAAGACATAAGTGAGGGATGTTGCCCTGGATCTTGGATCCACAATGTTTGCTTGGACGGATAAATTGAAGGATGGAAGGATTGGGATTTGAAGGCCTCACTTGAGTGATGAACGCAGCAAGAGGAGGGGGTGACAGGGAAAAGAAAGAGTGGATTTGTCTTCCTTACCCTCCATTAAGAGAAACCTAACCACCGAGACCAAGATATACAGAGATACATGTGCAATCAGGTGAAAATAAATGTGAGGAAATTGATTGAACTTTTAATTTTTGAGGAGGGAAATTGCCTTTTGGATGTCAAAGAGAAGGAAGCCACAGAAAAACTGAAGATCTTCCTGTTAGATGAGAATCACCCAAATAAAAAAAATCTTAAAGCACCCTGCTGCCTTCACCCCAAATTAACACATGAATCCCAGTGTATCTCAACAACTTTCTGTGGGAAGCGATCGGACCCCTGGATTTGGATTGCAGACCAAAGAATGTACACACAATAAAAACTCAGTCCTCTGCATCCAAGGAATGATGCGAGGAATGATTGTTGAGCAGTAGCAGAAGAAAATCAAATGATCAAACCAAAGCTAAATTTGTGGAATATAACTTTTTTTTTTAAGCGTGCCAAGAGAGAACTGTACATATGTATGACTGCGAATGAATTTTAGACAATGAACTGTGGTGATTTTAAAAGTAACTCATTTGTAAACTGACTGGACTTAAAACCACTGTGGAGAGCTACGGATTTTATGCAAAGGACAGGAGAAAAACAACTGCCTCTTTGTACTGGATACTGTACAGCAATAAGACTGTGAGAGGCAACACAGTGCCTTTAGAACAACAGAGACTGCAAAGAAAGGAGAAATGAAAACGGGGAGGAAGGAGAGAGAGAAATCTTGTAAATTCCAACAAGAGTGATCCCAGCAGAGGAAGATAAAAGGAAAGAGAGAGAAAGAGGCTGAGAGTGGTATGCAGCTTAATCCGTCTCTGTTGTTGCACTCTTCTCTCTCTTTCTCGCGTGTTCTCTCTCCTTTTTTTTTTTTGGAAAGAATTTTATCTATCCTGTCTTTCTTATCTAACCAGTGAAGCTGCATTCACTTTGGATCAGTTAAGCAACCAACAGGAAAACAACAGACATATGTGAACAAGATGACAGATACCCGAGCAAACAGGCAAATCACACACACACACACACTCGCAGAGCATGGTTGAAAAGTGAGTGTTTGTTTTAGACGTGTAGTTTACGTGGATCTGTTGTTTCAACACTATTTTAAGCACTATGTTTCACTTTGTCACTGAAACTTTGTTGAAACAGCAAACCACCGAAAATAACTTCACATTTCAACCAAACCTAGAACAGCTAAAACTGCAGCAGATGTACTGCAGTCAAGTTTCTTCTCTTTTCGTTTGGAAATTAGTTTAGCACAGAAACTTAAACCTAACATCACTGCGAAGTTTGATGGCTGCAAAGGCTAGAAACAGCTAGCCTGCAAAACTATTTTGTTTGTTTTGTAGAGCTGTTTCTGTTTCCCATCTTCATGCATGGCTTCATGTTTTAAAGACAGTGGTCTCGATGTTTTAATTGAATTCCCAGCAAGACAGCAAAACAAGTTTCCCAAACTGTCAGGCTATTCCTTTAATGTACAACTACCAGCTACTTATAAAATACCAATCTGATGTGTTTTAACATTATAGTATTTTAATTTAATTTGACCAGATAAAACTTTGTTGCCAGCTACAAAACAAAACTGATCATATATCAATACAAAAGCAGTTCTTAGTTGAAGTCATGTTCAGGTTGTATTTTCAGAAACCCAGACAGCTGTTGACCAAGAGGTGAGTACTTCCAATATGGCTGCTAGTCACCTGGAAACACTGAAAACATAGACAAAAGCACACGAATGCTATACAGCCGACACACACTCATACGCTGCCAATGTGAAACATGGAGTCCCTCAGTAAAACTGTTTGTCAGGTGAATTTTAGGAAAACCCAGACCAGAGCAGAGTTTAGTAACAAGACGTTAATAAAGAAAGACGAGCACAGGCTCCACCCCTACACGTTTCTTTCCTCCGGCAGGCACACGTGTGCACATGTATGCACATGAAGCAGATGCACATATCGTATCACGCCACATCCAGGCTAGTCTGTGCTCCACAGACACATACATCACCCAGCGTCACATCCAGAGTAAAGACCCAACAAACACACTCATTTATCCCCACTGTTCAGCCTCCCTGTGCCATCTGGTAGTTGTCAGTGATCTGTTGGAGGCATGCGGGGAGTGTTTTTGTGTAAATGTATGTGTGTGTGCACCTACAATACATGTTTGTTCAGAGGGCTTGGTTCACATGGACAATTCAGAAATCGAGGTCAAACTAGCCGACATGCACCTTTCTTTGTTTGTGTACGAAGCCTTCCTTTGTTTTCCCTGAGAGAAATGGATTAATACACTTAAACACACACTCTAATAAGGTGACATCCAGGCCACGCCTGTCCTTCTGGCACTGTGGTTCATATATACCTGTGTATATACTCTACGCAAGGTTACGTTATGCTATAGGTTTGTTAGGGAAGTTATGAAAACACAACAACACATGCTGTTTATTTTTCTGTGCAAAGAACTAAACTGAAGGCAGATTTCATTTTGTATTTGATTGCTGTTTTAGCTGCTTTTTTTTTTGCTGGGTGGCACCTGGTCCGGTTTCTGTTGGGCTTTTTTTCAGCCCATCGACGCTACGTCACATCACACATACCGAGCTCTCTGTGAACTTGACACTAAATCTGTGTATTATCCAGGATAAACTTCAACAATCATACTGCCTTTTCTTTCTTGCACTCCAACCAAAACAAATCATTTGTTGAAACAGGTCCAGCGAGGATGAGAATGCAGCATACACACTAATATTACAGCAGCATAAATCCCTGGACCAGCTGGGAAATCTTTTGCATTGAATGTGTATGAGAAGTGTTTGTACTGGACTGTTTTGTAGCTGTGAACATGTGTAGCACATTGTTGGAAGAAAATAAACTAATATCTGATCAGCAGTGTGGCAATAAAAATTTATATAAGTATAATTTACACAAATCGGTGGGATTATCAACGCGCTGAGGACAGTTAAAGCTCTCCATGGTTTCTGTTCTGCAGCCGACTCCTGACCTTTGACCTCGCTCTGTAGCAAATGATCTCAGTAATTAATGACAGCTAAATCAAATACTCTGGCTGCTGAGAGTACACATGGACTTAGCTCCAGGGTACCAATTCAGAAGTGGACTCCTGAAAACAGCCTAAAATCCTGTTCCTGGATGGATGATGATGGGTGAATGGTGTATTCGTTTTTTTCTGGTTAAACTGGAATGTTGTTGACTGACCTCAGTCTACCTAATCATGTTTTTCTCTTACTGAAGACCAGACCGAAGCCAAAAAGCCCCGGAAAAAGTCACTGACTGCAAAGGATTTTATGCTGACTTTCCTCAAGTTTGTCTGACCTTGTCCAATTACCTTCTGTTCACTAACAGTTGGGCTGTGTATAACAATTCAATCTGTGTTCAGTGGTGTGGATGTAAACACCCTCAAATTAAAGCCGAGACTCAGTTTTATTCCAGAGACCATGTGGTCAACAGAAAGAAAATTCAAACACACCAAACGTTTGCCTGCCATTTGAGTCGGGTCCAAACCCAGAACTATTTTGCTAACCACTGAGCCTCTGTGCGGCCCAAAGAAAACGGCCCAAGATGATCAAATTAGATTTTCATTTATGTAAAAGCTGCTCCGAAACATCCACGTCTCAAAGGTAAACAGCTAATTAGGCAACTAAAATCAGATCAACTGACTGGACAAACAGCCTGCGTGTGAGAGAGTGTGTGTGTGTGTGTGTGTGTGTGTGTGCGCTGACATTTGAAAACTAACACTTTGTCAGCAGTCGGCTCTGAATCCAGCACGGGGCCAAAGACATTCTCAAACAAGAAAACATCACAGCCCGGAGCTGTTGAACTTGGCAGCTCAGTTTGTATCACTGAACAATGCCCATGTGTCGTGTGTGTGTGTATAAAACTCTCTCTCTGTAATTATGTCTTATGTGTGTTTTCGTTGCATGTGGCTTTGCACGAAAATGCACAAAGGCAGTTTACAGTTACATGAGAATTTGCCAGACCTGGGGTCGGACTCAGAGCATCCATCATTTGTTCTCCATCAGACCTTGAGGAAGACACTGAGCAGTCTCTGTGAAGGGCTGTGAGATCTAGACCTCATAAGCACAGAAACCAGTTTCCAGCTGTGCTCTGTTCCGAGCTCCCGTCCAAGATTCATGCTATGTTTTGACAACGATGTGACTTACTGAATAAAATTATATCTCCATATCAGCCTTCTCTTCGTACTGCACCCATTTTTCCTCTGTCTTCCTTTCTCACACAAACACACACACCAACATACACATCCATCACAGCGCTGCCACACACCCTTCATATCAACAGTGCTGCCGGTCTCCCTACGTCTCCTGTATTATTACCCAACATACCCTCTGTTTTCCTAAGAGCCAGCAAGGAAATGAGTTTTATAAAGCTGGAGAGCAAACACACACACTTATGCATGCACGCAGACACACACAGAAAACCCAAAACATCCTGAAGAGACTAAGTGGGGCCAGACAAGCGCTCGACCTGACACACACGCTTTTTTGAGAGAACAATACTACTGTTTCAACCCTGCTGCCCCAACTACCGGCCATTGGAAGTGGGAATTTCAGAATCAGTGGGAGTGGTGCTGTCAGAATACCTTGCAGGGCACCTAAACAATGCAGTTATTCCTGCAGTAAAGCAACAAGCATTATTAAGCCTTTGATAAGGTCTTTAAAGCAGCCCTCCTTGGTACACAAAGGGTTTGTCGCAGGAAGCTGAAGGAAACGGCCCGTGGAGAATGAGAAAATGGAACCGTGTGCCTCAGAGTCATTGCTCTTTCACACACGGTTGACGAGGTTTGTCCTAGAAATGAAAACTCAGTCAATTTTATGTGGTGACACCCAACTTTAACAAATCATGGATGAGAACACGCTAAGGAAGAGGTCAGTCCTTCGACTGGAAATAGAACAATTCAAAACGAATATTCATGTAGAAAAACGTGCATTTCCGTTAACAGGATGCTTTCCAGTCCAAGGAAAATGGCTCATTTGATTCATTCATCTCATCATGATGTTATCACTCGTTTGGATGTGTCTTGTTAAGAGAGGCAGGTTGAGAAAAGGCTGAAGAGAAACTATTCAAAGAACATTATCAGGACAAAGAAGTGTGAGCAAGAAGCAAAGGATGAAGTAAGTTAGAGGAGAAGAAGAGCAACACTGATAAATCAGCCTATAAGGTTACTGCTGACCTTTCTATATCAGGATGTTTGCTAACGTGTTGAAAAAGGTGGAAATATGTTAGTGCTATGTTTACAGTTTGTTGTGCTGCCCCCAAGTGGCCAAAAAAAGCTGACTAATACAGGCTTAAAGTGTCAAATATCAACACTGGCACTGGCCTCAGAAATGCAGTATTGATTACACAGCACAGAGAAGTGAGATGAATGATTACACACTAATCATTCATTCAGGCATGTTTTCACTTTGTAGAGTGGAAAAGTGGAAACCACACTGTTGCTGCAAACACACACCACAAGAAGAAAAAACTGTTGTGCTTCGTAGAAATATTTTGGAGGTCAACAGAAGTTTAAAATACCCACAGTACAGTGCCTCAGAGATACCAACACCACTGTCTGAGAGGAGGGAGATACGGGGAGATATGTTCCTGAAAATCAAACATCAGATGAGCTGAATGAATTTGACAGGCACCTGGGCTGAAGTTTTGTTCAGGCGGAGACCTGGAATCAGGATATGGCTGCATTGGGCGGCAGTTAACCAGCCATACAGGCTCAATAAATCAATGACAAATATAATAATCCTCCATCAAATATTAACTGGACTCCAGGTTACTAAAACTCACATGTGCAGGGTATTTTGGAAAGGCTCAATGAAGTCCAGACTGGGAATAGGATCAATATGTGGGGGCACATGTAAAGTTTCTGTAGCATGGTGTTGGGTATGAAAATAAATGTGAGTGGAGGTTACTGTGACAGCAATCTGGGCCTCACTGTATATGTGTGGTTAAAAAATCTTGTGTGCAAGATTATCGCATTGCAAATTTATGTAAGAAAATTATATTTTGAAAAAATTATGTAAGTACTTCCGATACAAACTTTAAAGGCCCTGCACAGCCGTGGTAAACCCACACAGCTGATTTTCATTATTGCAGCTGGTTAAATCTCTTCTCAGGACTGTGTGGAAGTGTGTAAACTGCACTCTCCTGTTAGATTTGTTGGTCCTTAGAGTTAAACAAACTGTTTATCATTCCTACATGTACATCGAGTCAGGTCACCCCACATAATCCCCAGTTTAACTCTGCCCAAAAATTCAACCCAAGCAGATCTAATTAGCCAGAAGAACTGCAGACACCCTGGGGATCTGCAGGCTCTTTAAATGGAAATATGAATTATTAACTGCAGGAAAATCCAAACAACCAGCTTCAGTTACTTTTTATAGATGAATACACATTACACCATAAAAAATATAAAACCAACAAGCTCATTTTCCTGCTCAGAAAAAGAGCAAATCAGCAGTAGTTCTCACACGTAAACTTCATGTACACCCAGATAAGGCACCATTAAAATATGATGACTTGTCACTCATAAGAAAGTTACACAAACACACTTGATAAATTAGAGTCTGGAATATTTATAATACACAAAAGTTAAAACAGGTATCACTGTGAATCGACATCCCTCGAACATAGGATTCGTTGCAGTTGTACTGGATTTAATTTCATTACAATGTGCACTTCTCTGGGTCTCTGGGTCTTGGTGGGCTGCAGGCCTCAGACAGTGTCCACTCATTTTTACCAACCCTCGGAGAATGAGAGGGACAGTGGTGGAAGAAACACTCCGGCCTTGAGCTCAAGTGAAAGTAACAAGAAACACTGTGTTACAAAGAAAGTCATACAACAAAAACTCAATACAGTGTTTAAAATGTTCTAATAGCTGTGCACTGCTCAGTTCCCTGTTTGTCATCTCTGCTCAGTCCATAGTAAAATTTTACTGTTTTATGACTATTATAAAAATCATAACTTGCTTACCATGCAGCGAGGCAGCAGTCAGGTGTCTGTTATTCGTTCCAGACAGAGCAAATAAAGTAAATAATAAAATGAATGACAGATAATTTCCATGTAGCTGCTTCAGTTTCAGGGTGCTGGACATTGCACATTATGGTTGACAGGGAGCCCTCGTTAGTGTTATTAGTAACACCCGTGCTTCTTCCAAGACAAGTCAACATGTCTGCCATGAGAAAGGCCTGTTGTTTCAAAGACTGGTCCAAATCTGGATCCTAAGCACCATATTTCCTTGTTGTTGATTTTAAAATCAGTATTAGGGTTACCTGTCAAAGTTGTTTTGCAGCTCTTTGTGTGATCAACTTTCAGTGGTCGATGAAAACTTTGAAACGTGACAGGAGAGAAAAATGTATTCATAGAAAACCTCCATCAAACAACGGTTAGCCTATACTAAACCAAAGTTGCTCAACTTATAGAGACTAAGTTCATTAAAGCCAATATCAACACTGTAAGTGGGTTTGGCTGCTGCTAGAAAAACACTTCAACATTATAAATCCACGAGGGGGTAAGATGAAAGCTTCATGAAAACGTGACAGAATGGATGTGGCTGAGTGAGTTAAATGTCTGGCCTGTGTTCCATGAAGTTACAGAAAGTGTCGGGTTTGAGCTGAAAGGGGATTATATTGTAGCTCAGGGACATAAATTGGCTCCGTTGCACTTGATGACCTCAAGCAAGTTTCCAGTGTCCGTGGAGGAAAATTACAACCTGCTGTTCAGCAGTGGAACAACGAGCTGAATGAAAACCAATCTGACTGCAGCCATAGATCCATTTTTTTGGTGTGTTGTGCAGGTCAGTTATAGTCGTCATTACAGCGGGATGCATGTGATGTTTGCTGGGTCAAACCAGAACCACCACAGAGAATGTAAAATAATGTGGGACTGGTATAGTCTGTGTTGGCCCGACAGCAAGTTTTCTTTCCATTTCCTACTTCTCTGGATTCAATCACACTCTTTTCACCTCTTTAAACTGAGTTTGATCCATCTTTTTGCCTTGTGAGCTCTTAAAACAAAGCAGCGCCCGCCCGTGTCACCCCATCACAGGGTGCATTTACAGTTCAACCAAATAATGACTCGTTGCATTTGATTAGCAAAAGAATAATGCAGTTCTATGGTAGCAAAGCAGGCTGGCTCACAGTTTTAGGGTCCACCCAGTGGTTTTTTTTTACTACTAAAAGCTTTCAGTTACCACGAGGTGAGTTTAGTTTGTCTGCCTTTCTTAAGTCTCCTCTGAATGCTGACACACTCAGTTCAGAAAGGGTTCAAACTATTTGATTACGAGTTAGGTGTGGTCTACAGGGAGAGATCAATTCCCTGAAATTCCTCCTTTAAAATGATGAAGGTCCAGTTTTTCTTGTTCGATTGCCATTTCCAATCAACCTCCATCTTAAAGCTAAGCAAACCTATATTTTAAAGTCAACAATGGATCAAATGGCTGTGTGGAAAGTGTTGCTAGCCCACAGAGAATTTTAACACTCTCTATGTTGCGTATTATTAGCGACAGACTTCAGCAGCCGAACAGTAAAATATTTACTGCTGATAGAAATAAAAACAGGAACAAAGAACGGGAGTGAATATTGGATTCAGAAGAAACATGGCTTTAAATGAATGTCAGCTGGATGCTAACGGGTTCGCAACAGAACGTGGAATCTACTTGTAATGACATTTCCTTTGTATTTGCTGTTTTTTTCATAATTTCTAGGAGTCAGGGTTGTTTCCTATACACGTCAGACTTTCTGCTGCACTACAACGCACCTCAACTAACTAAGTCGATTATTCGTTCAGGTTACCTGTACATACAGTGTTAAATTAATAAAATCTACTTAATCAAGAAGGAATCCTATTCAGTGCAACCAGGAGGTCAGGAAAACCCACAGAAATAGTTTTCATAGCCTAATTCAGGTGTTTGGTAGTGAAAGGTCAGTCAGACTGCTCTGTGCGTTACATGATCAGTGGCAGAGACAGCGAGCTGCGACTGAAACTGTGGGAACCTCCACCTTATAACCTCAGGTGAGGCCAAGAGGGCAACACTGTGGAGCAGATTGGATTGCATTCCCTAAAACACACACACACACACACACACAACGACATAAGCAGTTCTTGTGCCTAAATATTTGCTTGCTGTGTCTTGCCCTCAGGAAAATGTACACACACGTCATCCCTTTGCATGTTTTCTTCTTCCCCCTACACACACACACACACACACACACAGATAAAGGTACTGCAGAGATGAGATTTGACACTTTAGGGTGTAGGATGACACCTTGAATTGGCCTATTACCACATCGAAATGTTTCTGCTGCTTTGTAATGTGCACCGAGACAATGGCAGGCCTGGGAACGGGATGACTGATATGAGAGAGAAGCAAATGAGGTGAAGATGAAGTTTCTCGGAAGTCGGACCAAAAAAAAAACCAGTAACAACACCAGAAAGAAACACAAAATCAAACAAGATAGAAAAAGAAGGAAAGAAGGACTATGTGAAAATACAACTGGTGTTTGAGTGTGTGTGTGTGTGTTTGAAGTGAGAATGTAGAAGCCACGAGCAGGTTGGTAACTCGAGCTCCATGTGAAGTCTCAGCCACAGGAACTGAGCTCAAGAATACACTGAGTCATTACAAAGCAGCAACAATGCACTCACATTCTCTAATATACACACACACACACATCCCACGTGCACGCATCGAGTCCAGCCACACACACTGAAAAGTTAATTCAGTGACACACAGAGATGTCAACCACCCACACGCAAAAACTGAATCCATATGCAAAAAGCCCACACACTCATTAAGACACTTCCTCTCCATCTTCACTGCTCCAGATTCCTTCTCACCGAGATTGTGTGTGGCCAGAAACAGACTATGACTCGCTGACAGAGACGGTGAGTCAAGAACGGCCGCATGACGTCCTCGAGGGTCTGCGACAGAAACACATAAAACACCCAGGAGTCATCTTGACCAGTGGCCATTTACTGAAAAAGTCTGGGGTTTAGTAGAGAAAGACGTCCAGGCCACGAAGTAATCGCCGAGTTTGACGGCTCAGAGTTTAGAACTGTTAAATCAAATCATGGTCATACATGATTTTATGGTAATTAAATGAGTATTTCTTATTGAGTCATTACCTGTTTGTGGGTAATGTGTACTCTGGTTTGGAGTAAACTGAATCTAATCATCAGTGACCATCGGGCCAATTATCTGCAACAAATGAAAACAACTCTGAAAGGATTACTTCTCTGGCACCAACCTCACATTATAAATCACAATGAAAGCCGACACTAACTCACACAGTGGGTTTGTCTCGCAACGGCTGTCAACTGGAAACAGATGCATCAATAAAGACATAACAAAATGCTGGTGCAGTGTTCATAAACAGGATGAGGCAGGACACGACTGAGAAAGGACTCTGATAATGTTCCGTAGGATTTTAAGCATCAAACTGCATTAATCAGGCGCGTTTTAGAGGCTGAATCCTCTTCGAAGTGCAGGATCACCCTGATGAGGATTTGCCAGTTGGATCTGGCTCCAATAATAAATCTTCCAGAAGAGAAAAAACTCATTCTTTGCGTGAAGTCCACATTTAAAAGCTTGTCCCATCCCTCCAAGCTTCAAGCCAGAGGCAGTGCGAAAATAAGACCAGGCTTTAAATGAATCAAAGTAGTTCTAAACACATACTAGATAAATAAGCACATTCAGTATCGTGGTGAAGAGTGATACTGTCAGGCTAGTTTTCTGTTTTTGGTCTACACCAACTCCTGAGGGAAAATATCTGGCTCTTTAGCCGCTACATCCTCCACTATATCCACCAGCTAGTCACAAACTTTGTCTGTGAGCTATTGAGCAGTTGGCGCTCAGTGAGTTTTTAAGAGGCAGGCAGCTGTTTTTGCTGAAAACAGCTGCCTGCTGCTGTTGGAAATGACACTATGAGCAGTGAAACTCACTACACAGTAAACACAGTAAACTGTGGGCCAAAAAAACCAAAACAGTTAGCTGGAAGATGCTAACAAGCTCAACAGAGCTGAGAGACCCCTTTCCTCATTAACTTCCAGTACAGTATTTTTGCCCGGCGCTTGTCCCCACGACACCTGACCTTTCAGGGCCCTACCTGCCCATGCTTCCCCAATCTCCGCAGTTAGTAAGTCAGGTCGTCAAATTTCAACGTCACTGACACTGACTGTTTTTGCTGGCTGCACAGAGCAGCTCTCAGATGTGACAACTGTTTGTGAGAAAATGGTGTAAAATGTCCATTATGAGTTCAAGAAGCCAACATGACATTCAGATACTCGATTGATGAGGATCCAAAACAAAGAGAAACAAAGACAAAACAGCCATTTAAGTCAGTGAAATAATTTAGTGGGACAAACAATTTTACATTTACATAAATTAATTTATTTTTCATGATTCTCTCTTTTTGCATGATTTAGCCCTTCTACATCAGCTCAGAAACACGTAAACCTCTTCATAAGGCATGACATAGTTTTTGCAGAACTGTCTATGTATATATGTGTGAACTGTAGATGAGAATACGATTGTCATATTGCCAAGCTGAGAGGCTGTGTGGCAACACAAGACAACACTGCGTAGTTCCCAGGCTGGAGTCTCACGCCGCATCACAAATCTCAAACGTCTATATAACAAAAAGACATTTCTGGAGGTTTCCCAGGCTGTCATGAAGTCTTTATGGAGTGTAAGTATGAGTGTGTTAGATCCTCTTCTCACACTCCTGTCCTTCACCCTGGGGCTACAGGAAACCGCATGGAGGGAGGGAAGAGAGGAGGTGTCCAAGCATCCATCAGCCCAGCTCAGAGTGCTCTGTCTGAGCTCGCTGTGACGGCCGGAGGGCAGGCACGGAGCTCCCCAAACCTCTCTTTATCTTCCCCGATGTCTTTATTTTCTCTTCCTCCACCTCGTCTCCTCTCGTCAGTATGTATAACAGAGGATTATCTGTTCCCACCTCCTTTTAAATGTTTTCTTTCTCTCAGGTGTAGCAGAGAAACAAGATGGCAAATGGAGGAGAGAGAATTCAGAGGGAGTAGCTGATTTATACTCCAGTTAATTTCAGATTTCTCTCTCTTTTTTTCAGAATAAAAAAAAAAAAAAAAAAAGTAGCAGATGTGAAATATTCCACTGACTTGTTTCTCTTGTGCATCTGTCCTACATCCTTCTGGGTCGAACATGAAATTGGGGCCAGCAGAGTCAGAAGGGATGAGTCATTGTTTCTGAGCGCTTTTTTTTTTTTTAGTGGTGCACTCATATGCAGAAAGCCAAAAATGCCTCCAACTCACAAAAAAATCTCTCATCACCTGTGCAAATGGAGCTCGACTTACTTGGCTTTCTCTGAACAGCTTTTTAGAGTTGAAGAGGTAAAGGTGCATTTCGTTCCACTGTACAAGCTGGTGTCCTTTACAAAGGAAAGGATGGAGGGAGGAAGAAGAGGGAGGGTGAAGAAGTTCAGTTGAAAAGGATGGAGTCGGGGTCTCTGTTGGCTATCTGCGCCATGTGTTTCAGTATGTCCTTTTTAGTGATGATTCCCAGCAGCCTCCTAATGACACAGACAGAGAAAGAGAGAGAAGAGGGAACAAAAATCAGGGAAAAGTGGATTACTTCATATCATACTTTGTTTGCGTCGTCATGGAAAGAAGTGACAGAAAGCAGAAACATACAAATCAGGCTGAGGCCTGGCCTCTGATCGCAGCTCAGTTTTGTTACAGTCCCAAAGGGGAACCGGCTCACAGCAGGAGATCAGGGTAACGTGACAACACTGAGTTAACACAGTGAGGGAGGCAAAACACGAGGGCCACAGTCACACTGGAGACAATTAGAGCTGACGTTCAGGTTCACGGTCAGGATGGTTACGAACAAGAGCGAAAACTGGTTTGTGAAGTGCAGTGATTAATTTCGCAACACTCCCTCGACAAATCAAAACAGCGACAGAGTTGGCAGCTCATGATTCAGCGTGGTCACGCAGGAACAAATTCCTAAAATTCAGGGAATAAATCTGGGGACATAAAAGAAAATATTCATATTTCGACACAGAAGATACGAGCTGAAGGAACAGCTGAGTAGCACTGCTTTAAACACTAAGCTTGTAACCCTTAACACGACAAATCAAAGCTATAAAAAGAATTTAAAGGATGTAATGTTCCTTTATTGCCATAAACACAGTCACTGTAGTTTATTTTGAGTCATTCCAACATATACCATCCAGCTGCTTTACTGCAAATTAGATTCCAGCTGATTTATCCTCTTTAAAATAAAGAAAGCATCGATTTTTTTAGCTGCTTTCAAAGATTTACGTCCCTATAGGAGCCAATTCGATTGGGGCTGAAAACCGCAGACAGGGTGGGGAAGTCATTAAATACCGAAAGATGGACTCTGCCATTGTTGCATTTTCATGGGTTTTGCTGACATATAATAAAATGTAAAATATCACCAGACTTATCCTTTAACAAAGAAAACGATAATAATTAAATGAGGAACTTTTAAATATTTCCACAAAGTGGACAGTGTCTTCAGCAAAAGACCCTTGAATCGCCCAGAGGTCCTCAGGGAATCATCTGTTGGTGGAACAGAGAACCATTCGGACAAAAACAGATAATCCAACAGGACTGACAGTGGTTACATGCAGGCCTGATAATGTGAGTTTGACAAGTGTGAGTGGGATCAAAAGAGTCAGAGCGTGAAAACACTAAACAAAAGAAAAACAAACTTTCAAGGCTGGGAGGATGTTTTCCTGATCTCTATCACTATGTGCAGGCTTGTTATAAGAGAAGCTCTTATAACAGGCCTGCACATGCAAAATGAACTGTAACTTAGGTGTTTTTAAGGTGTGAGAACAAACGATGATGCCATCCAGATATGACTCCTGCCAATGAGTAGACATTCAACTAAAGATACAAACTAAACTAAAGGCAGTCTGGGAAAATTCTTTTGTTGTCAGTCACAGCGATGAAATGAACATTATCCATCTTACAAGATGACCGCAGAGATCACACGCTGCACTTCACATAGCCTCAAGGTCCTTTTTCTTAGTGTGTGTCAAACTGTCTTCATTCCCAGACAGTGAGTGATTCACTGGTTCTAAAGCTTCATGCGAGACACAGATTCTGCCTGATCAAGCAGAACAGACAAGAACTTAATTCAGCCATACCCTTCTTCCTTCTGAGTCAAAGCCCGCCCTTCCCTTCACTGTCCCCATGTTCCCATTTACCCTCTGTCCCATGAAAAAATGTGTGATTCCTCAAACAATTTTCCATTTTCGTGTCACATGTGGATCCACTCTGGTTAAATCACAGCCTTCCACTTTTGGCCAACAAGCAGCCCATCTGAAGCAAATATGTGCGAGTCCGGCAGAAGTCATCGCGCCTGTCAACAGCCTTTCAACAACCGTGTGCGCTGTGACAGTGAGTGAACCTTAAAATGCTCATTTACAATAAGCTGTGCTTGTGGAGAGCAGGCGCTAAATGCTCAAAAAACATAAAACCTGAAGGGCAACTTCTGACAGTGGCTGATTTTCATTTTTTCCTCTCTCAGATTTGGTCTGAAATACTGCAGATCCAACATGTCCAACACTTTAAAGCTGTGCTGGGAAACTTTACACATCAGCTCCAACTGGCAGCAAGAGGCAGCAGTCTGAACACATGATTAGTTTATAGGTTATGTGAGTCCTAATCAGCTTGTGAAAACAGTTGTATAATGTCTTCTGTGGCTCTGTGGCATTACAAACGAGTGGCTGGGCTTCAAAACATAAGACATTCAGCAGGCGGCGAGGGGGTGAGGTGGGTGTAAAGGAAAGATGCCACTGAGTTGCATCAAGGGTATTGTAGGCTCCATCATTTTTGGAACTTGATCCACATCACGGACTAAAAGTCTGTATAATTCTGCCTTTTTCTAGGTGCATTCGGTAAAACTGATAACCCCCATCTCTTCTTGCATTTGATTTCTTCTTTTCTTTTTCCCTTTCACAAGCACTTTAGTATCAGAATCCACTTTCTCTCATCCAGGCTGCTGGAGTTCACGACTGCCACAGCTTCAGTTTGGTAAAGTTCCTGCTGAAAAATGAACACAGTATATGTGAAACTGACAAGGAGAACCCACAAGTTCTATTATTACGTGTGTGTGTATGTAAACTACTGTAAGCCTGTGGTTGACAGTGTTAGTAACACACACTATTTCTGTACACTCGTGAAAATATACATAATTCCATTTACAAATCCCTAAAAGCTGTGTGTTTTAGCATGTGAGACCTCCATCTAAACAATGAAGTCTGTCTGTGTGTATGCATCACAGACAGCAGGGAAATCGAGTGGAAAAGTGAATGAAACACTGATTAAGTCTATTCTCAGTGGGACTGTCTTCTGTTTTGGTCTGTCTGAATTTAATTCACCAGATCAACATTGTCCTTTGGTGACAAATACGAAGTCTGACAGACGACTGGATTGAGTGGGAAACGTTAGCCTTGGTGGAGCTGGACGTGGTTTTGTGGACGGAGACGAATTCAAACAAAGGGAAAATTTATATCCCATTTTCAAATGACTGACGGACAAAAGTTTCTGTTCAGCTCTATTTCCTGGCTATCCAAGCATTTGTGCGTCTACTCTTCCATCAGACACATTTACACCAGCACACTGTGTTAACCTTTGTGTAGCTGAAACAACTGGGGATGGACAGAACATTCATTAGTAGCGCTTCAGATAACTCAAGCCACTCAAATGGGAAGATTTCCTGCGACAGTTTGTCAACTAAAGATCTCTGGGTTTTGGACTGTTGGGGGTCAAAACAAGACCTCTGAAAATATCACCTTCACATTTCAAAGGAAAAGTCTACAGAAATGCTACAGGACATCCTGTCAAACACACCGCTCATCCCTGTTTCACAACTTCCTTTAATAAATGCTCACAGGAACAGCAGGGCTTTGGAGAAATAAATAAATAAATAATCAGGACACTGATTATGAGCTACATAAAATACAAAAAAATTCAGGAAATTGGTCTGAAGCCAAAAACCTTTCTTCCTTGCCTCACAGGACAGTTGCCAAATGTCATGGATGTGTAAAATCTTTATCAGGTCAACATGGATGTTTTCCATTACCAAGATGTATATATGAAAGCCCAAAAGCCATTACGTCAACAGACAGATGAACGTTGGAATGTTACAGATACCATGTATGAAAGGGGCTCTAAACAATGTCCTCAGTGAAGTGAATGTTAATGGGGCGAGTGACAGTACAGAGAAATGGGCTAATACACCTTGTGAATCTTCTGTACCACCTCCTACTATCCCTCCCTCCATTAACCTTCTATGTCTTCCTCCCTAACTCCTGAGCCTCTTTGCATTTCCTTTAATGCATGACCTGACAGTGGAACGACCCAGGGTTCTCCTCTACACATCCGTCTGTCACTCCTTCTATCACCCCGCAAGCATAGTTTCCTGAAGATCTCTCACTTTAATGTCTACAGGAGTGGGAGTGTGGTCAGTTTATGTACTCGTCCATCTTTCCTCTCATTTATTGGTCCGATGTGCTTTTCTTTTGTTGTCCTTAATGGCATGTGAAAGCAAGAGCACCAAAGTCGGTCAGGGTGCAAATCTGAAACAGTTTACAGTGTATACACGTTTGTTCTCACCCGTTATGTGTAACTAGACACTGGCGTAGCCCCAATTTCCTGAAAATATCCACAGTGATATCCATGGGTGTGTGGTCAGTAACCGTGAAGGGGCTCAGGTCCATGATTCCTCTGAGGCGGAGGGGAGGTGGGGCATCAGGAGCCTGGGAAGGAGCATGCTCAGTAAAAACCACCTGGGAAGCGCTGACGACACCCTCTTGACGCTTCCGGGCGTTGTCTGAAAGGAAAGATGGTTAATATTTATAAATTAAAGTGAGAGAGGTATGAAAAAAGAATGTCACAACATTATTTTCAGAACTGTAGTTATGTATTTATATGTAAAAAGGCAAGTTCTGACCTATTGAAATGAGCAGGTCTCTTCTGAGTACAAATCCTACGAGCCTCTGCGACTCCTGAGAGACAACCACAGGGAAACCACTGTAGTGTGTGCTCTCCACTAAGGCCTGGGAACAAATAGACTCATGTTATATGTAATATGGTACAACATCTAGAGGCAGAAGTTGTTTACGTTTTTTTCTTTGCTGTAGAAGTTGTAATAGATAATAACCATGGTCTCTATAAACTACAATGTGTCAAACATCCTTCCTTCAAATCTTGTAAACTACAAGTGAAAAAACGTTGAGCCTTCTTCATACTCTAAGAGACCACAGAGACTTTGTAAGTCTACAAAAAAAGGTTTATAACATGGCCTGTGGCACCACTCATTTTTTACAGTGAAGGCAGGTAACATGTTTTTGCAGGTGTGTTTATCTGTATCTGTATCTACACATGTGCTTTATTACAGCCACATGTTTTTTACCACATTACTGTGTATTTTTATGCTTTTTTCTGTTATGTGTACCCATGTGTGCATACCTCCACCTCCCCTACAGTCATGCCCTCCTGTGTTAGCACAGCCAGGGCAGGGTCCGACCTCCTGGGCCTCATCACATCCACAGCCAGGCTGCTGTGCTCAAACTCCTCTTTCGGCTCCAGGAACGGGTATCCATTCAGCCGGATGTGAGCCTGCACAACACAAACAGGCAAATATCAAACTTTAAACCTTGATCTTTTAAATCCAACACACTTTATGGGGCTTTTATCTGAGTACGTATGTTTTCAGCTGGAGGGGAACCAGTGGGAGTGGTGTGGGATGTATGATTACTGACAAAATACATCAAACCACACAAGTTATACAAGCAAATATAAGGAATTTTGTGTTGTATCATCAGCCTCAACTACAACCTTCACTTTTTATACAGCAGAGAATTTAAATACACAAATACACACATTACAGACATGTTCACTTCACCTCATAGATTCCCTCTCTTCCGAAAGCATCTGCCACCCATTTGCTGGTCATGGTCGCAGCCATGAGGGGAACGATGTACTCCAGCCCGCCAGTCAGCTCAAACATGATGACTACCAGCGACACCGTCATACGAGTCACTCCACCTGGAGCAAGACAGGCGGGAGGTTAAAGGTTAGAGTGACTGTGATTCATCTGAAATTAACATAACGAGGGTCCACAGGGCTGAAAGGGCACATGATGAGTAGAGTTTGTGTTCTTCTTGATGAGACGGTGGAGAAAAGATCACTGAACCGATGAGTCAACTGGAAGTACATTATATGCTGGTACATACTTTACATTTCTTTGTCTGAAAGTTTGAGGTCTTTATATGGAAACATTGTAGTAAAGGTCCGTGGTTCCACTCTGAATCAAATTACAGTCATTTTGCTTGGTTGTGGCCAGAAACCAAAGCTACACTTTAAAGTGGATGCCACAGTTGTCTTCTGTGACCTCCTTCCTCTAAACAAATACTTTTAATACTTTTAAGAGTTTAATTGTGAGTGTTACATACCCATGTTTGGGTATGTAACACTGGGGGGGGGGATGAAAACAAACTCCCTTTTGTTCATTACTGTGTATTTCAAAAAAGCAAAAAATGGAGATGATTATATCTTCTCTGAATTGTTCCCTGATGATTGTTGTTGAAGAGTAAAGAAAAATATGCATTACATTCAACAGCAACAAGAGAATTAGGATGATTTAGTAGATATTTGTCCTACTGAGTCCAACAGAGTTATCGCTTATTTTGGTATCAATCTTTTTCATGCACAAGAAAATTGAACAGAAGAAACTTAAAATTCAATCCACAGCCAATCAGAGTATTCATTTTTTCTTAGTCATGGCCAGGTACTTTAATATAATAAGGGCTAGCTGCTAAAGAGGAAGGCAGAAAAACAAGTTACACCATTCAACTATCAAAAGTGCAATAAAGTGCTTAATCTGAATCACAAAGCTCGAATCTAATGTGAGATTACACTTCTCTGGTCCAACACTGGGCTAAAAAAAAAAAAAAAACTACCAGTCACGAGCAAAGAACTGATTAACTTAAACTGAGACTGGAATTGGACTGGAATTCGCTTCAGGACATCACATGCACTTAATACACTGAGACATAAAACATAAAAGTGGTAAAAACATAAAATGCCTATGGCCTTTATGCCTAAAATAGTTCTACAATAATAAGTAGAAATACAAGTATTCCCTTAAGGATGCTATCTGCACCACAAACAAGTTAAGATATATCGCATACATACCATTGCAGTGTGTTATGGACAAGAATAATAACAGTTAAGGACACAAATGGCCTTGGGATAGTACTGCTGGATTTTCAGAGCCTTTTTGAAAGAACTTGTAAGGAAATTACAAACAGAGGAACAATTACTGTTGTAAAGAGAATAAGACATTTGGCATTTGTGGAAGTGATTCTTGGCCAGTTGCATTAAATACTATTCAAAAGGGCTATCGTGAAGAACAGCATGTCCTTAAAGTGGTGCGGAATAAGAGGAATATATCAGTGACATATTTCAGAAACAAATAAGAGAAAAAAAAAAAACTCTCTCTAAACTCTGTCCCAGATTTACTAGACCGACGGATCTGGCTTGTGACCCTGATGGCTCTGAGCAGTTTAAACCTTCCCTCATGGTAAGAATTTAGTGCCCGTCTGTTTTTATACAAAACATTTCCTGAGTGTGACGGAGCACACCAGCTATCTGTTTTCTGTGCTGTGTTTACTCAGGTTTTGACAAAGGAACAAGGAGGTAAAAGTGAACACTTTATTCTCGTCATCCATTAACACCTCAGGAATTTACTACCCAAAACCAGGAGTGGTAACAGTTGACTCTGTTTTGGTTGGAGTGCTGTAATACTTAATTTAACACAGCCTTTCCAATAATGTTTATATTTCTTTCCAACATGTAATGTCTAAGAATTGAGCAAATCTACACAAATCCTTGAAACTTGTTGATTTGTTTTTGGAGACAACACAAAATCCTTAAAACACTGACAGATTTTTTCACTTGTTTTACAGGCAACAATGACTTCGTGAGTGGGAGATTTTCTTGCAGCATTCTATATATGTTATGCATGATATTCATGGTCCAGTGGTCCAGATGTCCTTTTCCCCACCCACACCTGGACATCCCAAGACGTTCCTGAGTCAGACTGAGCATGTAATTTTAACCCCTCTGGCATGTTCCCACTTGTACGTGTTAAGAATACCACCACAGAGAGGCATGCCCAAAACATCCTGATCAAATGCCCAAAAAACCCCACCTACCCACCTGCTTCTTTTCATCTATTCCAAGCTGCTGCTGAGTACATGAGCTCCTCACCCTTCCCCTGAGGGTGAGTCCTAACACCCCATTTGGGTTGTTTGGCTGCGTGATCTTAAATTTCTTGTTACTTGATCAACTTGGAAACCAAGAGATTCACCTTCGGGATTAGCTCCGTCCTCCACTCGACAGTCAGACAAAAAGTACTACACAGATCTGTTTGTCGATCTCATGCTCCACTTTACCCTCACTCATGATCAAGACCAACGTTCTTCATGGTAAAGCACACATCATTCAAACATATCAAGCTCCAACCCATGTGATCATCATTATTCATGTCTCACCTAAACATGCAGCAGCTCCAACCATAGCGTAGAGCCCCGGTGTGATGCAGTCTGCTCCCGGTGAGCACCACCCTTTAAAGATGAACGAGTCGTGGTTGTAGTAGGCCAGCTGCTCCATGCCGACACCCAGCAGTCTGCCGGCTATGGCTCCAACTGCCATGCTGGGGATGAAGAGACCAGAAGGAACCTGGATGGACAAATGGAAGGAGGGGGGAAAACAACAAGATGGAGATGAAATATGAGGCAGTGTTGTTTAACAAATTTTTGTGACAATGAATTGCAATATTGAAAATTACTGGCAGCAAAGCTAACTGGTCTTAAAGAAGGTTACTGACATATAAAGCAGAAATAGGTGTGTGGAAGTTATCAAATCCAAAGTGCACTCAGATGCTTCTCCTCCTTGATTAGAGGATGAACTCTAGATAACTGTGTGACCTCTCAGTGTAGCTGCACTTTTTTCATATGTCCACATAATAATTTTAACAAAGCTTTTTGCCAATTCACTCATTACAGAGACAAAGTCTGTTGACTGGTGCTTGGATAGAGAGGATTTTCTTTAATAAGTACCGTCAGTTAAAAACAACTTCCATCATGACTCAGTCACTAATAACTTGATCCTCCAGTAAGCCACATGATAATGAGTCATGCTGCTGTGACTCAGTGTATAAAACGTGCAAAAAAAAAGTTTATGGAGTGAATTACACTACATCTAAACTACAAAATGGGCAAGATCAGTAAATGAAAGTAGGACACTGGTTCAAAATCTGGGTTGAGACATATTTGAGACAGCTGCTTGAGTAGTAATTTCACACGCTATGTTACAAAGAGTTCACAGAGAACGGTGCATTTGTAAGAAACCAAAACCAGCATCAGCCAAAAATGCCTTATGGATGACAGAGTTCAAAGGAGAGTGATGACGTGTGTGCAGATCACAGTGTTCGAAATAAGTATGTTTAACTGTGAAGAAGCGCACCATAGGGACACAAAATGCAATAATAGTAATGTTTGTGTGAGAAAGTGCGTCTTGACCAACCTTCATGCCAAAGGTAATCACAGTGATCATCATCTTGAAAACCAAGGCCAGTGCCAGCTGCCACAGAGCGGTGTAAAGGCGTTCTCCTGCTGGTCGGTCTGCCAGGCTGTTACCTACACCTGTTTCTGATGTGTTGGTCGGCTGGAAGTGTGTGTGGACAGTACAGTATGAGAGAAAGATAAGGAGAGATGACAGAATCAGACAAAATGAAACAAAAGGAAAAGAGGATGAGCACAGGGAGAAAGGAAGAGAAACCAAAAAAAAAGAAAATGCTTAATTTATGGGAATAAAGATGGCAGACCTCAAAAACTTGCTCTCTCCCTCTGCACAAACAAATCTAGATACTCCCTCACACACACATGCAGACTCAGTCTTTACACACAACACAGAGTCAACAGCTGACCTGTTTGTAGCCGCAGAGCTGAGAGGAGTCGAGTAGGGAGCAGTCATTAAACAGCTCGGAGATGAGCTCAGCTCCACTCATTCTGGTGTAACTGTTTGGATAGGCGAGCAAGGCAGTCAGCGCAGCGACCACCAGCACCTCGATGACGGGGTAGTGACCAAGACGAGTGGTTTTACCTAAAGAGGGAGAGACAGAATCTTATTTATAGGTGAACTAGGTTACAATGAAAGGCAGAAGATTTGACTTCAATCAATAAAAAAAACAACATTTTAAGATTTCACCATAACTTCATCACTCACGTCTTCGGCACCAGGCAATGTTGGCCTTGATAAACAGCGCCCCCCAGAGGCCTCCGAATATTCCCAGCAGGATGAAAGGGGCCAGCTCCACCAGGTGCCATGGAGCATGAAACTCCACATAAAACAGCACCAGGCGACTGTTTCCAAACGGGTTGATGGAGCGCAGAGTGAAAGCTGCAACAAGAGCAGCAAAGAAGGAACGCCACAGAGTCTTCAGAGGGAAGTAATAACTCACCTACAGCAGAGAGGGAGGAAGACAAAGAGTTTTAGACTGAAAGAAGGGGTACATCACACTTCAAGATGATAAAGATGCTAAAGAACATGTGTAACAGTTACTAGCAAACAGAAACCTCATTCTCTTAACCAATATAAATGTGTACAAATGACAAAAATGCAATAAGTAGACACAAAACCACCAATATTTACCACATGACTAATATTTAAAAGGCAGACAAGAGCTCAAAATAGTGCCATAAAAAATTATCAGAGCAACATAAATTCACTCACTAATGGTTAAGAGCTACATGCAGTTATTTTATTTTTCTGAGCTTCTTGAAGCAGCTCTCAGATGGTTTGGGCTCAAAACAGCCCTCTTAGGTGGTCAGAGTACCCTAAGAAAAATTACCAGAATCCTCATCCAAAAGCTCCCCAGTGTGTTTTACTGTTGATGGATAACAAAGCTGCCAAGACACATTTATTTCCCAGACTATCAATGCAAACACTTTCATGGTTTATTATGCCCGAGTTAGGTTCCAGTGCTGTGTGGTTTCTAGCTCAGACTCACGTCTTCAAGAAAAAATAACCAAGAACTGGAAAGCAGTTAAAATCAGTTCTGATTTGTTTTACTATCGGGCAGTGATAAAATAGCTGGCACTTACAGCATTGCTTTGACGCAGAAAACACAAGAAAATCTGATTATAGATTATATTTGACCCTGGTTTGTATTCTTCATTGATGTTTTTGTTGCAGCAGATATCCTCTGATGTAGTCTGAGATTTCAGCATCAGTCTAAATACATGCAGGCAATTAGTCAGTAAATAACTGTACTCACTTCTTCCAGGCTGAACAGTACTCCTCCTATGGGAGCACCGAAGGCCACAGACACACCAACTGCTGCTGCTGCTGATAATACCTACACACAAGAAAAAAAAACCATGAATTATGTTCAGTTGTATGACAGGAGTTTATTATTTTATTAGTGTGAAAAATGTAGAAACATTTGATTTTAATCAACTAAGGATTTAAGTTACAACACTGAAAGCATCATAACCTGTTTTCACTTTGTCTTAGTGAGTTATCACAGTGGGAGTCACTTTTTGTTCGTGCAGTTTTCACAAACAATCAAAGGCACTGCTTTCTATTTACTGTTGAATGAACACTGAGTACATCTGAGTAAGAACAAGTAAAATCTGGTAACTAATTCCCAGCACTCTTGTTAAAAAAGTCCAAATTTAACCACAGTGCATTAAGGTAATTAGGGCTATAACTGACCTCTCGTCGTTTGGCCTCATTCTTTCGGTATTTGGTGAACAGATGGCACAGTATATTAGCGCAGCAGCAGGCTACATGGACCAGGGGGCCCTCCTTTCCTAAACTTAGCCCAGAGGAGACGGCTAAAACCAGAGTGATGGTCTTGATGATAAGGGTCCACTTCCCAAGGTAGCCGCGGATGATGAACCCACTAAGGATGGTTTTAATCTAAGAGAGACGAAGAGAAAAAGGGAAAGTGTTTGTTTGTGCATGGATTAGTTTGTGTGTGTAGAGAGGCTCGGGATATGTTTGTACTTGTGTGTCTGTTTATGATAGGGAGGGATTGATTTAGATGTGCGTGTGTGAGCATATAACCAAAAGAAACAGAGAGTAAACATTGATGGAAGCGAAGGAGAGAAAAAGAAGCTTGTGTTCTGAATATTTTTCTTTTAAATAAGCAGTTAATCTCATGTGCGTGAGCCTGCTGACCAAGGTTTGACCCTATGGACTGTTAGGAGAGCAGGATGTTCCACGAAATTACAGAAGGTCTTCATTTGAAACAAGAAAGAGTTGTGTTTGTGTGTTTTAATCTGTAAGAAATGAATGATTCAGTTTGGATTTGTTTGTGCTCAGTTTGGTTTTCCACTTGTATTTCTACAGGGTAAGCAAATCTTCAGCTTTTAACTTCCTCAGAAACCAAAGTCAAAGAAACAGAGCAGAGGAAAAAGTAAACACTGACAGAAGGATAGAAGAGTTGGATGTTTATAAATCAGTGTAAAAAGATACTGTAAGGAAAAACTAAGTAACAGCAGGGGCAGGGAGGAACGGACAAGTAGCAGGACTGATCTACAAAAGGCAGCAGAGGCTATCGTCAAAGAGATCAAAACATTTGGAAAAAAAAAACCTGCAATTACATGCAGCTAGAAATCCTGTTCATCATCCTGTCCATGAACAAACATGCAATAACACATCATTTCATCAGTGATCACAATTTCATCAGTGAAGAACGACGAAAAAAATGGAGAAAGAAGAAATCAAATGATGAAGAAATAACACAAAAGGCACTCAGGACCTCAATGGTGCTTTTACATTATCATTTTGAGCGCAGCCTCACCTCAGGTATTCCTGAGCCACATGCATATGGAGCAAAGGCCCTGACCAGTGTGACTGCCAGGAAAGAGAAGAGCAGAGCCCAGAAGATGTACATCAGATAGTTCACAATGTAGGCAAATGCACCCTGCAGGGGACACAAAAACACACAAAACGCAGATATATATGATTTCTCAACAGGCAAAAAATTCCAACTTATAAATCACATGGAAAACATCAACTTGTCATTGTTTATTTTACATCCTCACTAAACTCTGGTGTTATTTTGTGTCATGACAGCTCACAACCAGCAGACGGAACCAAAGCACCATTACAACTATTCTCAGGGGCATGGGAACTGTGAGTGTGCATTTAGTGTGCAAGACTCTACGAATTTATGTGAGAGAGAGCATGACTGTACATGAAATATGCAACAGTAGTGTCTTCAAGCACTGACAGGGAGACACAATAAAACAGTCAGTGCCTGGTTCTCATACTTCATTTGCACATTTGGAACGAAGATGTACATTTACATAGATAAGTCCAACTTTTACCCCTTCGCCTTCTGAAGCCAAATGATTCTGAAGCCAAATGATTGGCTTCAGAAGGCGTAGCTGCGAAATAGAAAATGTCATGGATCTATTTATGTAGGAGACCATTTTCACCTCTGATGTCCCCGTTATGAGCTCAGCCCAGCTCTGCCACTGCGGACACCGGTCTCTCTCCTGGAACGTCGTCTCGTTGGACGTCCAGCAGCAGTGCTCATGGTTGAACCAGAAGCCAATGAGACACACCCCGCCTTTCATATCTGTCAGCCAGTGAGCAGCGATGTCGATGCCACCAGCTAGAGCACCTGGAGGACAGAGAAAGAGAGGAGAGTTCAGAAGAAATAACAGCAAGGAGAAACTTCAAACTTTTTTTTTTAGGTTAGTTCTGCCTCTGCGTTTGAAGGTGTGACAATATGTACTGAGCAAACATCCACATCAAATGTTGTGTATCCTTGTCTTCGGCCCAGTCACACTTAACTTTTTGGCTTCCTTGGCAAATATTCATTTTCTTTATAAATATGTCACTCAGCCTATTTTCAGTGCTATTTTGTGGCTCTACACCTGCCGTCTGTCACCACATGGGAATTAACTTTCAGCTGATTCAGGCAACACAGAAACAAGAGGAAAGGCATAAAGAGCATGGCCATTTTGTGCTGAAGCAGCCATGTAAGTAGATATTTACAGATTACTGTCTTAACTGGAAACCATTATAACTATATTCTGTACTGTATACACTACAGTGCAACATGTTTACAAGACCAAATTGTAAGTGCATTATGAGTCATACAGGTGCTGATTTGAAGCACCAGGTGCCCGATCTTCACAGGCTTTACTGTCGAGTTGATTTAACTCTGTGCGCAAACCACAGGTTAAAGACATGTACTGTGTGTGTGTGCATGTGAGGGTGTGTAAGGCCTACCTGACATGAGCCCCACCAGCAGCATGAGCAGCCATCCAGAGAAGGCATCACTGATGCTGCGCAGCAGAGCCAAAGTCGACTGTCTGCTCTTATTGGTGATCTGGATGGACAGAGAATACATGGGATATGTATATGGGATCACTGACACTGATACTTTATGCATATGTTGCTGCTTCAGTGCTAAAACACATCAGGCTTTTTTGTTTGGTTTTGTTTTATTTGGTATTTTGTGCTTCAATCTTGTGCTGCTTTAACATTTGAATTTCCCACAACAGTATCAATGAAGTGTCTCATCTAACAGGGTGTGAAACTGGACCACAAAACCCCAAAACACCCACAACTTCATCAGCTGCTTTACAAAGAAAGGCACATAACCTTAGTTCTCTAGTTTCCATTACGTACAACAAATATAAACACCAGGCAGGGCGTGAAGAGCAAGATGTCAGTCTCTGCATAAATAGAGGTTATACACACTGGTTGTTTCCTGTTCCAGAGACCACAGACTACAGTTTATACTTGACACTTTCCTATTCATATCTGTGTGTGGGATTTTAATCTACACTCAGTTTCATGCAGTAAGAGGTTTATCCATGAACTACTGATTATAACTTCAATTCCCAGATAGAAAATATGAGCCAGGTTCTGCTCAAGGTTTCTTCCTGTTAAAAGGGAGTTTTTCCTTGCCACTGTCACCTTAAGTGATTGCTCTAGGGTCAAGCTCTGGGTCTCTGTGAAGCGCTTTGAGACAGTTTTGATTGTGGAAGGCGCTATATAAATAAAATTGATTGAATTGATGAGGTAAAACGTTCTTTCTGCTGGTTATGAGTGAACTTAAGTTTTTCCCCTCCCTAAAAAAGCACAACACTCTTCTTCATACCTCTCTGTGCCTGTCTCGGTCCTTGCTTTTCTCTCTGACCCAGTCGATGGTGTTGAAATCCTCATAGGTGCCCACTCCGGGCAGTGGGTCCTCCAGTGGGTCCACAAGCTTACTGGGGCCGTTACCGTTCATTCCGGCTGCTCTGCTGCTGCTGTACTCCTCATAACCTCCTGGGAGGAAGGAAATGGGAGTAAGAGGGAGAGAGAGAAGGGGAAGAGAGAGAGGAACCAATTTTAGACACACAATAACTTCGCCACACACAAACACCAGCCTCCTTTGCTACAACGCCATTCAAGATATCATGGACATCAATCACAAAAAAAGGGATCACAATGTTGTATGTACGGTCGGGCTAAAACTTATAAAACACACCCAGAATGTTATGTAGAAAGATCTAAAATAGTTCCCCAAACGGAGTTCCCCAATGGTTTTTCTCATTTCAATTTCTGAAAGAGTTTGAGAAAGAAAGACATTTATTTTACAAGATCAGCTGCTGTGTCAGCAGCGGAAATCTGGATGCCCTCTTCTCTCAGATACCCCATCTTTAAAACGAACTCATGCACAGAGCGTGCACACGCACACACACACGTGCGCGTGCCAGAGAAAGTGCTAGCACTAATAATCCCAGTATTATTGCTGACTGTTGTAACAGGACAGTGCACAAAAGAGCAACAGAAAATGTGTATTGTGACCTGTTGTTGTAATATTAATAATACCATTCATCACAATAGTGTATTGATGAGCATTTGAGGACAAAGAAACACAAAAAGCAAAGATATTGACTTCAGCTGTATTCTCTCAAGTGGCCCACAACTAAAGAGCTCGACTACGTGGCAGAGTCTGAGCTGCACTCAGCAACAATTACCAGACAGCAGCAACCAATCAAAACCAGCTCTCCACAGAAACAGGAAACGACAAGCAACAACGGAGCTGAGAATTGAGACGAGTCATTATGGGATCAAAACATTCGCCGGAGCAGAAATAAAAATCTGCTTTCATTTGGGTATAAATGGAAAAGCTAATACAAAATGCTACAGAACAGGTAATGAGAATAAGTGTCCATTTATTACTTTCCATTAATGCTTAATTTTGTCCCACAACTATTTCCATCACAGCTACAAATGAGGTTGATATGAGCAATCTATGACACCAACTGTGAACTTTACCTAAGCAGCATACTCTATGTGATCGCAGTCAAGCATATACACATATATAGAGAATTTCCATAATTACCTCAGTCATAACGGGAGCAGGTGAGGGCTAAAGTTCCTGCCTCACAGGCACACTAACAGCATCTCATGTGACTAACGGTGTGTTTATTGCTCTGCCAGGTCATTTGGTCTTTATGTTACAAAACTTTCTTTCTTAAGTTAGGTAATACATCCCTGTCTACAAGTTTAAACCACGGGAGTCAGCGGATGGTAATGAAACCTATAATGTAACACCACCAAAGCCTGAACAAGAAGATGGGAGGGAGGACAAGAGTATCACAGTTCATTAGCACTTTGTGCTAACAAAGTGACATAATGATTTAAATTAAAATGAAGCAAAACAATGTTCTGAAAGGCCAAAAGCCACTGCCATCATACAAATCTTTATGTGCCCTTTTCTTTAAAAACACAACATTATTCATGACAGCCAAAACAAAGAACAAGCAAAGCATGCAATCACATAACTCAAACCCAATCGAAAAGAATAACACGACTACAGTTCCAAGACTTAAAGGATCAGCTCTGACACAAGGACACAGAAACGAAAATATAATATGAAGCCATCAGATGTTAACATTCACTGGATAAACTGGAATAAAAGACCACAAAAGAAAACAAGTGGTTAGGTTTTGAGTCTGACCTCAGCTGTAAGGTCATGACTGAACGAAAAGTGACCCCTAACATGCATGAAGTAAGACATACGCCAACACACACACACACACAAACACACACACACACAGATAACAGTGTTTGGAATTCATCATGTATCTGTAGTTGTCAACCTCTGTGTCAAATAAGGACAACTAAAACAGCAGCATATACACACAACACAAGCAAGCACCAAAAAGGTCTGTTTCCCTCATGCAAGCTACAGCACAGAAAACCACATGACTCAGTGCTTGATGGGTGGTAAATGGTCTTAATGATTAAACTTCACTGTGTTAAAGTTAAAAGGTGTCAGCAAAAACACAACAAAGCCATGTGCCGTTATAAAAAACGACTGAGGGGACACAGACACACACACAGGTAGCTGCAGTGAAGGTGCTGCAGAAACACAATCAGCTTCTTACTTAAGAATGACCTGTGTCAACAAGACAGTCTTAGCTGTGTTTGAAACTCTCCTCTCATTTATGACAGCAAGTGAGCAGAGAGCAGACTTTATCAACAAAGCTCCCCTACAAACTCTTCAGCAGTCCCACACTCACCATTTTCAACCAGCTCCTCCTCATCCAGCTGCTTAGTCCAGAACTCCCAGACCATCGTTCATTCCCGGACCCAAAACAAGCCAAACTTGATATCCACAGTCAATCATACAACTCAAACAGGGAATGTCTTCCCTCCTCTGAAATCCTCCAGGAAGTGGACTTCAGCAGAGTACTCCCTTACTGGCCACAAAGCCCTGAAGACGAAGGGTGATTGGCTAATTTGTCTGGGAAGTAGATTATGACTTGCTAAGCTGGTGGGAGCTGCTTTTAATAGGCTGAGAGCATTGTGAGCTCTCCCTGATTGGCTGTGGTTCACTGCGTAGAAATTAGGTCACATGTTTATAAGGTCTTTGACCTGTTGAATTCAGTGGGACCCTGATAGCTGTCAGGAAAAGAGATTGTATGATACACAGTGCTTTATAACAGGGTCAGGTTGAGGGTCCATTATCTTTGTATTCAGTCCAGTCTGGACTTTAACTATCAAACTCTGAAAAGCTCTTGTTTTGATGAAGACTGGTTTAAGGACATATTTAGTTCACAAAATTAATGAACACTGTTTAAGCAAAGTAAACTGCACTCCTTTGGATAAAACCACGAAACTCAACAGTCTGGGTCCTTACTATTCCAGAGATACTGAATGATAAATCTATGGAACTGAACCTAAATTGTAACGGTGACCCCGCTGTGACCTAAGGAGAACAGTTACCTTACACAAAAGGTCTGCGTTATAGCTCAATGCGAAGTATTTAAAGTAGATAGGCATCAACCACAGTCAAATTCTTTTGACAGTGGTGACTGCTTAGGTTGAAAAGCTGGGACTGGACTGTGGAAATGATTCCACTCTTTACTTTATGTCTGATGCCTTGGTTTTCTTGGAAAAAACTGTCAAAACCAAAGTTGAAATGTTTTACAGAAAAAAAAAGCATTTCTGCAAAGAAACAACAATATGATGTGACTTGTATTTAGAAATACAACAAAAAACATGAGACATCTGACAATTATGATGAAAGCCACAAGCCAAATGTGTCAGTCTCACTATAAAGTTTTTCTCAACACAACAAATTAACAGGAAATAGAAGTGGTAAGCTGGTGCTAAATATAAATGCACAGCACAAATGTGCATTTGAGCCACACAGAGTTTGCTTTGAAATTTCAATCAAGCATGTTAATCAGTGAAAATCATTGTTTTCAAAATCATTATTTCCTTTAATAAATGTGTAGAATATGGTTGCAACTCAGCCATGAAGGGAGATGAGGCATAACCCAGCATGCACAGAGTGAGAAACACACACGTGCTAATGGGAAATTTGTCTAAAAAGACAAATAAGCGTTAACTACCGAGTGACCATGCTGCCACTTTATTAAACAAATAAAAAAATCAACTGAAGATGTTACAGGACAAAAACAACAGCCTGGTGGTGCTGTGAAATACACGAGTACAACCAAACACACAAGAATCCTCTCTACAGCTTAAACTGCCAACAGAAAAACAATCCCAACTAAATTCCACTGTGCAAACTGATCCAGTGTTAGCAGCAACACTACTCGTTTCCAGCAAGGGATGTCATGCTGAGCTCAGCACTCACTCCGTATCTGTGTGAGGAAGTGTGTGTGTCTGAGTGTGTTTGTCCTGAGGGGCGAACAGACTGTAATCTTCCATTTTCTCACAATTGCAACACACACCCATCCTAAAACTCTAGAAAATTAGACACACTGTCTTTGTCATATGATCGCAGCACTATGTGCCAAAACCTACACAGTACGTTATCTATTGCAAAATGATTTGCACTCACACATAAAAAAGGCTGACAGGAAGACAGTCACAGACACACACACATACAGTCTCCAGCGAGGGTCTGAACTCTGAACTCCTGAGGTCTGGTTGCCATGGGTATTGGAATCTCATGTGACCCCCCGTGACGCTCGGCAACTATAAACAAGCATCTCTGGAACATGCAAATATGGTGGACTGTCGTTACTTTACACAGTCAGAGATTTTAAATTATATTTACTGGGTCAGAGGAAATTCAATAAGGACAGAATGCACGTCTGTGCAGTTGATTCAATTCCCATGTCCACAAGATAAAATATTCCACATGCTGGAGGGAAACTAAATATCATACGAATCATTAATGCTCAAGGCTTGTATCAATGGTGATGACTGTGACTGAGTGCTTGAGTCACACCTTTTAACGGTTAGATGAGCGCGAGTATGACTGCAACACTGCCACTCAGTTGAATAACCCGGTCTTTTGTTTTCTTTTTTTGGGAGTTGTCACTATGTATTAATGTATTTAAGAACAGTTAACCTCCAGCTGAACCAGTGGAGCATCTTGGGCTTTACCAGTAACTCTGTGGTCGTACAGGCAGCAGTAAAAAGAAGACTATACGAATCCAGCAAATCCTTTTTTCCTTGCATGGATGAAAGAGGATTTTTTTTTTTTATTTTACAGCTTGTTGGTCTTCTTCTAAAATCTGTTCAATATTCTACTTTCTATTCATCTGACCATTCAGTCCTCGTCTACTGTCTCATCTCCCCTCTTTCCTGTTTCACACAGTCACCATAGGTGACCTTGTGCAGTAAGCACTGTGATATGTAAATATAAAGAACCTCCACACAGCCAGACACACAGTACCCAAAGCTGTGACTCATTCCTTGTCAATCATTATGTGCTGTTGTCACCACCAGTTAAGGCGTTGACAGCCTTACAAAGGAAGTCTGCCGCTTGCAACAGCAGTAGTGAGAGGATATGATGTCAATATATCTAGCAATAAAAATGTTATTGGCAACAATAATAATCCTTATTTGTACAACACCAGTGATAAACCAAAGGAACAGATTGAAACATATCCAATTCCCAGCAGTAAAAAAGAGCAATGTAAGCTAACCAAGAAATTTAAAAGCACCTCATAAACCACAAAACCAAGAAAAAGAAAATGAGCTTTAACATGGAAGCCAGTTTACAAATTTTACTCAGAGCTGGTCTAAAACATGTACTGCAGTAACTGTGCTCCTCACATTTTGCTATTTTGCTTTGTCATCTTGGTAGGGAATTCCCTCTCCCAAAATTTCTTCCTGGTGTGGTTATTCGGGGTGGTTTTCTTCCTCCTCAAGGTTAGATGAGGTCCAGTTTCATCTATAAACAGCCTTTTTTCCCTGATAAAGATTTTGTGAAGCTCAGCTCAGAACCTTAGCAGTTGTTAAAGGCTGTGTGATAATTTTAAAAAAGTGTCTGTCGACAATACTAAGAGCTGAGACAAGATACATCAGTATTTGTTTAAAGATCCAGACGGCAGCTCTTCAGAAATCTCGCCCTCTGTTTCTTCTTGTCAATAAAACATTACGCAAATGATGGAGGTCAAGTGGTGTCAACAGTCAAAGTGATGGTGCAGTGTTAACACTGGAGACAAATCAGCATGGATAACTATGAGGTGAAGTGTTAAGCATTTTACTACACTAATTATAGTACATCAGTTAGCAACAGTAAACACAAAATGCACATGTTCCCTTTCTTTCTTTCTTTCTTTCTTTCTTTCTTTCTTTCTTTCTTTCTTTCTCTCTTTTGATAATATCCAGAATGAAGATGAAAAAAATATTTTCCATTCATCTGATCACTTAACAATCTATGCACAGTTTAGTTTATCCAGGGAGCATGTAAAAGCTTGTGCCCTACTGCAAATACTTTCCAATAGGGGGCATTTAAAAGGTAACTGCCTTGTTTAAGAACACCGTCCCTGCACACTAGTGGTTAACAGAGGGATAAGAGTACCTTGATATTAAATCACAAGTCAGTACATGGACTAGCAACTCCTCCCTGGCCCAAACGCTCCTCTCTAAACACTGGAGGCTCATAAGTCCCTGAGCAACAGGTTACACAAGGCTAAACCATAACAGCGGCACTAAGAATGGCTTTTAAGAAGACTTGCTTGGCAACACTCGCCTCAAGAGGGAAAAGAAAAGCAGGGAGTGTGATCTGAAATGCTCAAAAGGGACGAAATAAAATGCAACCTGAGATTATGTTAATCTAAAGATCTAATCTACAGCAAAAGGCTTTATATCATACAAGACACAACTCAGAATGTATGGTTTTGTCCAAATTTCAGGCGTCTGCATGAACAAACTTTCATTCATTCAGTCATTAGAGTATTTCTGCTGTCACTCCAAACTTTAATGATCGACCCCGTGCACCGTGCCGGGTGAAATTAAGCAACCCTCACAATCCTCCTGATTTCCCAAGACACACAATTATATATTCAGTCTGTGGCCACGAAGCAAAGAACCACTGACTGACGGAAACCTTACAACTCCGGTTCTGCTGATTCGCGAGTTTTTGCTTGAACTGAACCACTGCAGACTCATTCTCTGGTTTTATGATTCACAACCTACTGTGTAATTTTAAAAATACGTGGCTAACAGTTTGAAAACAAGGCTGTGTTTTTTTCACTCCTAAAAAGCTGAGACAGAGAAAAAGCGTGGTTCAACCCAACAGCAGCAGCTACATCCATTGAGAGAAAATCTCATCTCCAGTCTTCCTTCCCGCTGCCACAGTCCTACATCTGAGTTTCATGTAGAGGGGAGAACAGGATGTTGGTGAAGTCACAGTGACATCAGTAGTAACCAGGCAGCTGATATTACTAGCTGACAATGCTTTTTTCTGGGCAACATACAGACTAGCCTTATCATTAAATACAGTTGGGGACTTATTTTGGCTGAGATCTTGTTTCATTTGAACAGAAGAACGTCACAAAGACATCAGCAATAACTGGGAAATATCCGACACTAAAATCATAATATCCTACACAAAGTGTAATTAATTTAGCATTTTTAACATTTACTCTGTTCGTAACTGTTCAGAAAAGTAAAGTGCTCTACAAATAAAGATATTAGCTAAGTGTGGCAAAACATGCCCTTCTTCCATCCTGTCCATGCAAACCAAAAACCAAAACCTGCTATGTGTGTAAGGAATCAGACTCACTCATCAGTGGGAGGAACTAAAGTTAAATTTCTACATACATAGCACAAAATGACCATGCCACATCTGCAGTGGAAGGAGGTTAATAGGTTTGTTAATCAATACCAATGACTCAGCAATAACCTCGCCAAACCTCTTTACTCAGGCCAAAAATGCAAATTACGTCTTATAACAGTCTTTATCTCTTCCGTTTATATTTCTCCCTTCACTAGATGTTTCTGTTAAGATTTCTGCTTTAACAACCTGAGGGATCTCCACAGTGAATTTCTGAGCTCTTGCAATGACGTTAAAGATTACAGCAGAGCTGTCATCAGTAATAATTAATCTGATTTCTAAACCTTCTCTGGGCACTGCATGTCGTCAGTCATCAGTAGTAACCGAGAAGCCGTGCTGCAAAAACAGTGGGTGCAAACGTCACAGCTACAACCACAAACACTGCAGATACTATAACTCACTTTAAAAGTTGTTTCTTATGTTCTGATGTGAAACCATACTAGAATACACTAAATCAGGTTGCTACAGTATGTTTCTGTGTGTGAAAGAGAGAGAGAAAGCATGTCACACACTCACAAACACACACAGACAGCACTCTGCAGTTACAGATATATCTTATCAGTAGACAACTCCTTCAGGGTACTAACAGACTCACACCGGACCGTGGACATGAGCTCCTCTCACATGTCATCAATGCTAAAGTTTTGTACTAAAACAAGCACAACTATACGAGAATACGTTAGAGATGATAACAATGTGAGACTGACAGTCTGACAGTCATTTCCTGTGCCAGGGCTCAAAATCTGAAATTAGCAACTTAGCATTTGCAGAGCAGCTTTTTTGTTAGAAAAATACAAACTCAGGAACCTTGTAGAACTACTATTTACTGCTTATTGCCAAAAAGCTTAACAGGAAGGAAAAAGGTCGAGTTTAAATCCTTTTCAACTCAAACTCGGCATCTGCAGGTTCAAAGGCTGCCAAGTTTTAGGACCGTTTAAGAAACGCTTACTGATACCTAGATCTGAAATAAAACATAGTACATTACCTAAGACATTATATTACCTAAATAGTAGGTAATGCAAGATATAATCGGTAATATAAGAGGAGGACTTTGTACCAACTCTTTGGCTTCCTTCACAGATCTGTTGGTGCTTTATTATTTTATGATTCTTACGATGCTGTTTTAATTGTCCAAACCAATAAAGACTCAAAGAAAAGTTACTGTTTACACACACAGTTGTTCCAACTGTGTTTTGCAAAGCCAAAATGGCATGTACTGTAAAACTAAGCCTGTTACGCAGAAAACGTGCTGTACAGACATGCAGGACCAAAAGTCACACCACTGAATGTATGTCCTGTGTTGCACCAGATTTGACTTTCATGAGTTTAGATGGTTGATCAGACAAAATGAATTATACAAAGATATTTTCTGCCATTGTAAAGACAAACAAAAAACTTGCGTTGCAGCCTATGCTTTAATTTCTGTTTGCATGCTATCCTGTATAGACTGAAAAAGACATCTGAAACAGGTAGACCCCATTATCCAGGTGAAAATGGACCTTTCCTTAAGGCAACATCTGTGCAGTTACCTGTGCTGAGAGGAGGGACGTCGTCCGTGCTGGAGAAGTCCAGTGTGGCCCCCGCGATGTCCACCATCTCGTCATCATCATCGTCACTGGGGTGATGAAGGCCGTCGAAGCTCCCGGTGCAGTAGCCGGGGTTTGCCATCCCTTCAATTCCTGCGCACAACACAAGAAGAGGAGAGCATCCGTTTATGCATCAGCGACCGCCACAAGCTGCAGGAAGTAAATCCGCCGTAGTTACCTCTGCCACTGTCGGCTGCATATTTTCGAAACCTGCTCGCCCAAAGCTGAAACATAGTCACCGAGAGGCAGCTAACCCCGACGGCCTGTCCTCTTAACTCCGCCGAAAGTGTTTCATAAATCAGATTCTGGGAAGTGGTTGTGCGGGGCTCTTGAGAAACAGCAGACCGGGACACTTCACAGCTGGTCCTGTAGCCCGGTTCATGGTGGACAGTAGTGACAACACATCTCCGGTTACAAGGAAGTTTTTGCAACCGCTTCCACCCCCGTTCTGTACTTTTACTCTTCCTATTGCTCTGCAGTGCGAGCCGAAAGAAAGCAGAACAAGCGCCGCGGCCGACGAAAAAGCAGATTATTAGCCTAGCGTAAGCGTTTAGCCGTTAACCAGTCCAGAGACGGAGATCGACCTGTCGCACAAACTGAAAATACAACCGCTGAGCTAACTTTGTTAACCACTACCGCGATTAGACCCGGTTCCTTATATATAAAGAAGGCAAATGCTAACTTTAGGCTTTACTTTACCTGTGTACGGGGGGGAAGAGGGGGGATAAAGCAGCCGTCCAGCTCAGTGAAGAAGTCTTGTGACTCGGATTTGCCCCGCCGCCGTCTCCTACCGTGGGCTGCTTATGTCAATAGTCGCCAGGGTAAACTTAAGCCTCCGCAGCGGCTGCTCCGAGAAAACCCTGCGTCATTCTCCGTCCCATGAACGACGGGTTTAAAACCCGGCGGGAAGACTAAAGAAAGCCGCAGTGGGCAGTTATCTTGCTTGGGTGCAAAAACTGCTGATATGCAGCAAAAGTGTCCACAGTCTGACGTTGTTTTTGCCACTTGAACGGCTAACACCAAGCTCCCGTCAAGCTGAAATCAGCCACGACTTCCGTTTACGACCTCATTAAGGCTAGAGTATCAAATCATTACCCTAACACATTTTACTGCTTTATAGTCAGAGCTTAATCACGTCTTCGCTTCAATTCTATTATATATCTTTATGTGCAGTTAATTAAATCGTTCCTCTTTTTGTTACACATCAAAACGTGCAGTTTTAATTTGAAGGCCAAAGCAAATAACTTCCGGTTAACTGCCTAATGTCAGCTGTCTTGAAAAGAGAAAACAAACCAGGAATATAAGTCGAGTCACGAGCTATCGCTTCTCCAGCTGGGTCAGTGGAACAGATCGACTAATTGATCATCAATATTCCTCTTATTCCTATATTCCTATTATTATAATTTTATAATGTTAAATATGGGGCTGTGATATTGCTAAATTTACCCTATACTGAGTCTTTCCACTTTCAATGACTCCTCAGGAGTACCACTAAAGGGAGGACAGTCATCCAAAAAGTTGCTTCATACATCTTGGTTGTGCTTTTATATATTAACCTTTATCATACTATATTTGTTATTTTAAAAGGCAGGGTGTGTGGAAGCACATATTTTGAAAGAAGACAATATTGGTTTCATTAAAAGTTGTTTTTCCGAATCAAGAAAAAAAATGGGATAAGATTTGGGAGAGACCTAAGAGCACTGGTTTTAATCAGAATAGATTCACTACAGATGGGCTTTGGTGGTTATATGAGTTAAATAAAACAGAAAGTTAAATGCATTTTGTTTAAAACTGTCATTTATATCAAGAAGTCAGTAGAATTTTAAAAAGATGTTTTTCTGTTGGAGGAGGTTTAAATAATGAAAGGACTGAAATAAGCTCTTGCATGGTCAGATCTCTGGAGGAATTATCTTGGTTGGTCGCTGAGAAAAATGTGTTGTGGTCTTTAGATTGCTTTAATTATATGGTGTTTCCATTCTGCTGTGTAAAACGTGTTTTACTTTATTTTCTTACATTTAAGAGCCATGTTTATTTTTGGAGGGACATGAAGGGCACAAAGCCAACATTTTCCAGTTCCATTAAGAACGGGATGCTGTTTGTATCCCATTTTAATGGAACGCAAACAGCTACAGAGCGACACCTTGTGGTCACATGCAGAAATGAGCGAGGGCTATTTATGAGGACGAGTGAGGAACTTTATGAAAACCACCAGGGTTACAGTTTATGAGAGTGTGTGTACAGACAGCAGGGCATTATAGGATGCTTTATGTCTGTGTAGCTCTGATTAATTGTGTTTTCTTACATCATTCCCCTCGTTACCCTTTTTTTTCTGCACACCTCCCACTCATTCATCTTGCTCTTTTTCTCCACTCCACCGCTCTGCTCTCTGCAGCCCAACATAAACATTCCTCCACCCTGCCTCCCATGGTGTTTTCTGTTTGCATGGTTCTGTTTCTCTTCACTTCCTTTTTTCCCCTAATATAAACAGAGTCATTCAAGTGTGTTGCAATAATTAAAACTTTCTTTGTCTGATCCCTCCATCATTTTTAACTTCTCTATACCTTCACTTTCCTGCTTTTTTGGGCACTTAGTTGTTTTGTTTCTCCTGATGTTCTTAGATGTGGGTCACTTCGTCCTCTGGACTCATTCACGCCCCCGTGTTTTGTCTTCCATCCTTCTCTTTTTCCAGCTCTCCTTACATTCCCATTAGCTGTCTGTTCTTCAGTCTGGGTCAGACAGAAGAATGCACTCCCTCGCTTCCCCAAAAACGCAGATTCTTCACTTTTACGGCAGCTGCCCCCCCCCCCCTCAAACAGGCTTATCAATGTTTTTGATACGAAACAGGTTCCCAAGTTATTCCTGTTCATTAATTAATCATCTGGCAAAAGCCAAATAAGAGTCATGAGGTAATAAATAAGATTTAACTTGTTGAATGTTGGTATTATTGCAAAATCTCTTTTATTTGGTTGATTTCTAATCTCTGCTCTGAGGCTTTAAACGTCTCTGGCCTCCTGTTGATCGTCTCCACACTGCAATAACATCAATATGTTTTAATGATTCCTGCCTTTACAGCTCCAGTGAACATTTTACAAACCCCCACTGTGCAGCCCATCATCAATTATTAATGACACAAACATTAACCTCGCTTAAATTAGTTTTCACACCGCAACTCTCCAGCTCCTGCAGAGCTGCTGAATGACTCTCAGCACTCCACCCATCATCTGTCAGCCTCCATTTACTCCTCAGCCATATTTACTTAAACGTCTCACCACATCCAAACAACAGTTTCCCCCTGAAGGGAATAAATTTCGGCACCGGACACTGAAGCAGCATAAAGAGACTGTTCACCCAGCAGAGTATAAATCATGACAGGAGACGACGCTACTTTAAAATACTATTATTATTATTTATGGTACTTTTTCCTCACAAGTGTTTTTGCAGTTACAAAAAGAATGCATTTTTATTGCATTTAAAAAAAGGTGTTGTAATAAATCAAAATTACAAAGGAAAACACAAACAAAAGAAACAAACTCTCCTACTGGTCCATCATGCAACGTCCTTACTCTCTTGTCAAGTCAATACGTTTCCAGTGGGTTTAGAAAATGGCTGTTATAATACAAGAATACATGTAATATGTACAAAACAAAACAAAATTAACAAATATATGTGGACATCTTATGTTCAGGGTTTGTTTGGCATTAGAACAGCAGGAATAATCTCAGAACAAACTACGGAAATGAACAAAAGAGTAAAACTCTAACTTTTAATAAGCTTTAAGTCAAAGATGCCTGTGTTTTCAGAGATGCTGTATTTTCACTTAACTTCAGCTAGTCCACCTTTCAACAGCCAAAATATACACATTTACTCTTCCAATATCCCTCCCATCTCTTGTCAAGCTGCAGTGTGTTTGTGTTTTCAAACTCGATTTACTCAGAGAGACAGTGCTGAACTCTGTAAAACCTGTCCTGTCCAGGGTTTAGGATACCGGGTAAAGCTCAGGAGACTTTGACAAGATCACAAATCACAAGACGTCGAGGGAGGTGAGAGCAGAAAGCAGGGTGTGGGGATTTGGAAGGAATGGAGGGGGTGATGGTGTATAATTAACCTGAATGACAGGAATCTGCCCTCGTGTTTAAATTCTATGTCTCAGGAAGGTAAATGATTCATGAATTGGGAAAAGATCAAGTTCTTCTGTGTGTTTATGTCAATTTAAACCTAAACAAAAAACCATTTTACTCAAGTTTTAGAGGAATAGGTTGTCACTTTGGGATAAACAGACTGGAAACAGCCAGCCTCGCCTAATAGTTCTTTTCTTTAACATCAGTCTCCAGTAAATATTAACCGCACAATTTAAATGTCAACTGGGACTAACAGAAGACAAAGTTTGGGGAAAAAACTTCACCAGACGGTGGAACAGGCTCCACAACCAAAACTGCAACTCAAACAGTTTCTCCTCAAGTTCTTTTCTGATCTAAATATACAGTAAACTTTGACTCTCCTCTGTCTTTTCTTTTATCTTTTACAACCAATTCCAGGAACTTCAAAAATCAAAATCACTATATACACATCGTATACATTATAAACACAAGTGTCTTCTGTACATGACAATAATTATGTGATAGTATAACGAGTTGGTGGAGTCTCAAACTCCACACAGTAAAACATGTTACAGCCATAGACATTACAGTAATGAGGCATACAAGGTGATATGATATTATGCTAGATAATACAGTATATGTGTTTCTCAATGCAGGTGTCAGAAAGAAACATTACACATTTAGCTAACTTCCCAGTGACAATCGATAATCACAATATTGACTTTAGTGTTGTTAACGGAAACAGAGTTTCTTAGTGTGAAGCACCGAACACCGCTCTCCTTCGGTTCTCTGAACCAGGAGACTTAAATATGAAAGAAAAAAAAACAAACAAACAAGAAACAAAAAGCAGCGTCTCAGTGACACATTCATCAAGCAAAATGTCTTTGGCAACATACGATAATGTGTAGATTAAATGTAGAGTCATAAGTACAGTTTTACAGTACGTGTCAGGCACAAAATGTGGAGCAAAGGCTGAAACATGTAGTGACGACCTCAGTAAATGCTGCTTCAGCTTCAGTCTTTCACGTCTTCTCAGTAATCCCATCTGTCAACGTGCTGTCTGCTCTGAACTCACAGCTCTGGAGATACTTTGTCGATATGTTTCTGTCATAGCTGGAGATTTGTCTGATTCCTGAAGTCTCTTGTTAATGAAGATAACACATTTTGCTCTTCAGAACAGAGCGAGGAGTGAACCGCAGACGCTTCTGTGGATCCAACTTTCTTCTTCTTAGTGTTTTGAACTGAAGTCCAGTCTTTCTTCCTCTTGACAACCTTGGACTTCTTCATGTGCATCCCTGTTCACTCTCGAAGGGACAGAGTGACATTTTGTGATGCTAAAAATGAAGCTAATTTTGATCGGAGATGCATCAATCTTCTCATCTGACTCTCTGCAAGAATGCAAATGAACGCATCCATCAATAGTCAAGCTGTTCCTTCAAGAAACTCATAACAAACATTTACACTGCGTGTTTTCTAGTTTTAATCTTAAACTGGACTCCGTCTGGTCTGGTCTCCTTTTCGTTCCTTGTCTTGAAACTGATCTAGAATACAGTAAATGGGACTTCAGCACTTCTTCTTCATATCTTCAGAAATTTTTCAGTAATGTCCATATCCCATTGACATTCCCATACCCATTCCCAGTCCCAGCCCCAGACTCTCCCTCAGCCCCCTCAGCTGCTCCTCTCCCAGCCGGATCTTGTCCTCCAGCTGCCTCTGCTCCACCAGCAGAGCGGCCTTCATCTTCACAAAGTGACTACGTAAGGAAAAACAGAGAGAAACATATAAAACATGTATGTTAGTGCACAGTATGGGGTCATCCACATGTATATGTATAAACCATAAGTTTAGAGTGTGTCAGATGTGGATTAAGTTGAAAGTGATTTGACCCTTGAATTGTACCTGTAGTCTCTGTGCTGTTCAGGGGACAGGCAGCGGGCCAGCACCCGGCTGACAGCCTGCTCTCTGCGGTCAACGTGGTCCTTCAGGTCCTGGGCCTCTGACAGCTGCCTGAGGAGCTGACGCTTCTTCTCCAGCAGAGGGAGCTACAGGGCAGATAGAAGGCAAGACATGAGTGGACGTATATATGAGAAAATTTAAACTTTATTCTAACCTAACATTTTTGTTGTCACTCCTGTATCTCAGATGTGTTACTGCAGGAACAGAAGCAGCGCTTTAAAGAGGTCACAACTAGTCCCTCCTACACCTCACAGTCCCTCTGTCCTTCCTCTTTTCCTCGTCTCCTCACCCTCTCTTGGTGCTCCGTCTCTGGGTCCAGTGTATCCAGTGTGGTCTCCACTCTCAACAGCCTCCCAGACAGCGACAGCAGCAGGCTGACCACCTTGTCCAGATCGCCGATGAACATGCGGAACTTGTCCACCTCATTGGGCTTACACACCAACACCACCATGCTCTCCACCTGAGGACACGGACAGGGACACTGTCTTTTAGTCCCAACATGTCAAGAATGTTGATTTGACAGATTGATTTGGTGCATAAGGAACACACTACTTTCACTACCTACTATGAACATATTAATCTATAATAATACTCATTTAGTAAGCATGGATATTAGTTGCAGCTCTAATAATGGTGAAGAAATTGAGCCGGTATGCCAGTGAGTTTAGTAACGTTGCTTTCACCATAACCATTTCTGGGGGCAGGTTTGCAACGACATAAGTGAAACCCAGTGAATGACACAATGAACAGATGAATGAATAACTGGAGGAAGTGTCCCCCCACCTCCTCTCCCAGCTGTGCGTTGGCTCTGATGTCGTCCTGCAGTCCCCTCTGAGCCTCTCTCAGCACTCCCAGCTTCTTGCGGAGGCTCTCCATCAGCTGTTTCTGCACGACAGATGGAGAATTATTTTAACACCACAAACGGAAAGTAACCTACGACATGTGTGTCAATGTCACATCATCTTTGTGTTAACTTTGACTGGAAAACACTAAAAACGCAGCAAAAATGAACACCACTAGCAAAGTAGCCAGCAGTAGCTGCTTGTGTCACCTTGTAAGTCAACTCATCATCCTCGTCCCTCTCTCTGTTATCAGTGAAGTCCTTCATCTGTGACAGGAGCTGAGCCTTGGCTGCTGACGTGCTGTAATAGGACGAACAGCTGGAGCTTGCACCGGACCGCCTGAGGGGGAGCGAGGCACCGAGAGGAGAGTTTATTTTATTTATGAAGACTCAGAGGCCAAAACTATAAAACAGACACACGGTCATAAAATACAGTGATTACAAAAGTACATAAATAAGAGATGCAATCAATTATCTGGGCTAAGTGAGGCAAAAAGAAAAAACCAAGGGGCATATGGAAATCATCTCAACTCCAAACAAGCAAATAAATAAGACCAAAGTGCAGGAGTTAACAGAGGGGATGATCAAAAGAGAAACAAAGACATCTGTAAAATGACAGAATATAAAGTAGTTCATATATATCTAACACCAAAGAGGAAAGAGAAGAGGAGAAGAGAAGGGACATCAGGTTTCCTTGTTCATATAATTTACTTTTAAAGACATGCAAGAAAGAGCAGCAGGGTGTGGGATTAGCTAAATGTCGCACTTTTGAATAAACCTGTATTCTAAATTGGTATCTATACTAATCAGAGCACATTCACTTTCCTATTTATTTTGCTTTGATCATCTAAACACTCTGAGACTTTTTGTCCTGAACTAACAAACATATCTGTCACCCGTGTTGAAAAGAAAACATTTTTTCATCTGGCTGCAGTACGGTGCTCTGGAACAGTTGTGGGAAAGAGAGAATGAGCTAAGTGACAGGAACAGTTCTCTCGTACAAATCAAATTCCACCACTCAGATTTAAGCCCTGTAACTCCTTCTCTTTTGTTACCTATCCAAGCTGTCAGTGTTTTGCTCCGTGGTTTGGTAGGCTCCTCTCCAGCTCTCCATGCCCGACTCTCCTTCACCGCCGTGGGGGAACAGCTCCTCCAGGCTCAGCCTCTCTCTACTGCTCTCCCCAGTCTCCAGCTCCTCCTCCATAGAGCTGCTCTCTGCCCTCGTCCTGCCCGACAGCGAGGCCTCAGAATCTGGTAAGGTGTCGATGTCCGTTTCCAGGACCGTAACTGGAAGCGCGAAACATGGGAGCTCGCTGGTGATTGGCTCGGCCTGCGCTGGGAGCTCTTCCTCCTGGAAATCATCAATGTCAGTTTCCATCGGGACGTCCAGGTCGGCCTCCAGGCTGTGTGCAGGACTTGGACTGAGGGTAGTCTCAGATTCAGTCCCTGGTTCTGGGATCTTCTGCTGCTCTTCAGTTTGAAAGCCTCGGTTCACACGGAGCTGTTGCTGCTGCTCGTAGTCTATGGCAAAGTAGGATTCAGGAGGTACAACCCCACCAACACCTCCATTTTCTACATCTGGAGGAAGTGCTGTTTCCCTATGAACTCTGGGCGATGGGGATCTCTCCCACTCGGCTCCAGGTCTCACACTGTGCTGCTGTTTGTGAGGTTTCGCTGTTATTCTGTCCTGATCTGGGCTGTGGCTGACGTAAATCTCAGACACACTGCAGAGACACAGATGATCAAAAATAATTACATGTTAAATAATAAAACATGAAAATGTGTAGAGAGAGTTTAAGAATAAAATGCATCAAGCATGACTGCACTTTGTTCTGACATGTACAACAAAACACGTGTCACATTAAGTGACAATGAAAATAATTTAGCAGGTTTCAACCCTAAAATTTAAATTTTTTTCCTGCCATCTCACCTGCTCATACTAGTGTCTGCTGGTGGTGGCAGTGGAGGTAGAGATGATACGCCCTCCACCCTCTCCTGCTGTCCTCCATACAAGCTCCTCAGGTTCTCGTCCCTCTCTCTTTGAGGCGGGGCCACTGGTCTGAAAGCCCGTCTGGAGAACATCGGACTGGGTGGAGCAACAGTAAAGGATTGTTCCTGAAACAGAGTCTGATTCTGATTGGACGGGGCGTGGGGAAAGGGGTGTTCCTGGGTTTGAGTTTGGTTGCAGCTGCAGCGAGGGCAGCCCTCCATCACCTCCTGCCTCTCTGGAGGAAGACTGTAGGACCTCTGTCTGGACGTTTCAGGCGGAGGGACATATGAGGAGGAGTGAGTTGAATGGCGTCCCTCTGCGGTGTTGAAGGAGGGAGGGATGGAGTGAGGAGCAGTTGACGAAGAAGAGGAGGAGAACAGGGTGTGGTGAGATGCACGTCTACGGTGGAACTGCTCCCACTTCGGGGGCGGCGGTCTTGGGGGAGGCGGCATCTTCTTCCTGTTTTGCCTGGCAGTGTTTGCCGCTTCTCCTCCCCTGACGCCGCCCGCTGCTTCCTCCACCTCGCTCAGGGTTTGACTGGTCACTACAGAAATCGACGGTGACCAGCGGTGGCTGCCGTCAAAGCGGAGGTCATTTTCGGACATGGCTCGTCCCCGTAGCGCAAGAGGAGCAGGTGGGGGGGTGAATGCATATCCGTTGCGGTCATAGCTGTTGCTGTCAATTTGTCTGGGGCCCCCTCGACTCTGGTGGAGGTGCTGCTGATGCTGATTGATGCTCCCTGGTGGTCTGGACTCCCGTCTCCAGCTTGGGTAGTCTCTGTGATGTGGAGAGAGTGAAATTACAGAAGAAAAAACATGATACTCCTTGTCAATAAACGAAAGGTGAAGGAGCATAAAAAGTGCTTTTCAGATTTCAGGGCCTCGATGGTAAACAGGGATGTGTGGCAGAGATTTTTGGAAATGTCCTTTTTAAAGTCAGAGAAAGTGATCAAATTACAGTCAGTGTTTCCCTTTTTGCATCCCAAAATCGCTCAACTGTTTCTGTCTCAGGTCAAATATAAGTAGAGGCCCCTTTACGAGCCATGCATGTCCTAAAAGCCCCCCTACATGCTAACATACAGGAATTACCATCCAACCACATATCGTTATGGTCACATTTTAAGCATGGATGATTGCTCTGCACACTTAGAGGTCATTATAGTCAAATCACAACCAGGCATGACTGAGTGGGATTTCCGCCCACCAGTGCACAATGGGCTGACCCCACCTAACGTCTCCGGGGACTCACTTAGAGACAATCAGACAGAGATGGAGCAAGTGTGCGTCTGCAGTTACCAGTTACCAGTTCATATGAATGTATGTGTCTGTGTTTGTATTCTGTGGTCGTCAAAGGAAGTGGCTCACCTCTCAGTCAGGCTGAATTTCCTGTTGAGCTTGGTTGTTTCCTGTTGCCGGGCGGGATAAGTCTGTTGAAGAGATTTAAAGCCGGTTAATAACACCGAAGGAATGAAGACGGCTTCAATCTGGTGCAAAGTGTTGGTCAGCACAAGTTCCCGCTGAAGGGAAGTGGGTGTGCTTCTCCACCCTGCAGTATTCTTCAGTGCTGATAAGGCTGATGGGCTGGGGGTAATTTCTGCTGAATCTGGACCATTTCTATGTTGCTGGAGGAGAACAGGCAAACTAGCGGTTTATCTTAAGATCAATACATAATAAATCTAAGTGAGGGACTGAGGAAGTCTTGTTTCCAGAACCACATATGTGTAAGAGCTCTAATTAAGCTATTTCGTGTTGATCTAAGAAATAATACAAGTTTTTACTCATTATGGCTGCAGCACAGGATATGTCTGCAGTCTACAATCACCTTGTTACTCTGGTGGCAAATGAAGGATGAATTTAACATATCTGGACGTTACTGGACGTAAAGAGAGCATCAAATCTATTAAACAGTAATAACTGATAAATGTTGTGATGATAAGCTCTATTCTGCAAGCACCTGAATGACCCTCTGCATTTAAATTCACTGTCTTTTGGGCTTTAAAGTAGCACTGAATATATGGAATCAAAACTTTGGGCAAATCTCAGACCACTTTTGGCTGAGAGCAGTGACTTTTAGGAGTCTTTGCTATTCTCACAACCGACAAGTATTCCAAAAACAGAACGTATTATTAAATATATTAATTCAATATATTAATGATAATTGTGAAAAGTGTTTCATTTTGAGTATAATGGGCATTTTGTAAGAAATGTTTTCCGCACTGACCTTTATAAAACTAATGTCCTTTGGGAAAAGAGAAAATTGCATCAAAGTGCAGACTGAATGTGAATGTAATGAGGTGGGATGTAAAAAATAATCTAATCTAATAGTCTGATTTTGCCAAAAATAATTCAACTTAACTATTTCCAGACATTTATGAAAACGCAGATGGGTTTCTAAGTGAGAGCTGAATTGTGTGACGGATCTTGAATAATAATAATATTATTATTAATAATAATAATAATAGCAATAATAATATAATAATAGCAGCTATATATATATTAACATATAACACACACACACAAACTGGAACATGAAAGCACATTATCATATTAGGAATGAACCTGAATTCCCCACTTCATTAAAAATGGAATCATGCATGTGCCAGTGTTTACATGTACACCTTCATATGTGCATGTTTCCCTTTTGAGTGCATTTTCATGTGTGTGTGCCTCTGAAGAGGGTCTTATCATAGCCTTGTAGTCCGTCCAGCACATCTGTTATTGTTAAAGATATTGGACGCTGTCAACAGTAGATATGAAACAAAAATTCCATGCATGGGGTTATCGCTGTGGCATCAACCTAACAACCTTTCATTTGAAACGGAGCCCAACATGGAGGAAGTCGGGGTTCAAGGTTCCCCCGAGGCTTCGGCACAGCGAAACCCAGACGAAAACAACAAAACAGTGTCAGCCTGAACCAAATATCTGCTGAGCTGAAGATGCATTTAGTCCAAAACAAATGTCAGTCTGGCTTTGCTCAGCGTTAAATGATAAGGTTACTAATAGGCTGAAGTTCACAGGAGTTTCATAAGTTCAGACGAGGGGCTGCACCCCCTGCCAAGTAACTCGAATCAATTTGTGGTAAAGATGTAACCCAACGTTGCTATTATCGCTTGCACAAGTGTCCACCGCCATTGCCCAATCTCTCTTCAGTTCCATGAACTATTTCAATGATCCGCTGAATCTTCAATGAGAATTTCAGACTTTGACCACATGCAGGACGCGAGGTTCAACTTCAAACCAACCGTTCAACCACGGAGCACTTGGACCGAGTGGCCACTTAGCTCCAACATCCAAGTGTGGCCACTCCATCCCTTTCTGGTGCTGGTTTAAAGAACCAAGATAGTTTTCAGTCTCCAGCGGTCGTTTCAGCTCAGTCCAAAACCACAGTCTGATTTCACTGAGCTGCAAAGTTTAACTTTCACTCTGAAAGGCGTTACTTGATTTCAGTGCTGCTGGGACAGGGGCTGTTATTTAGCTTAGCATGCCTGCTGCTGAAACCTGGTTTTGAGGCCAGCAGGCTTGTAAACGTACTTGTTCGTGGATGCAGTTAGAAACCTTGACATAGTAATATGGATTGGTGCCTTGAAAGATTTTTTTCAGATCTTAAAAATTTTACTTGAGTAAAAAAATTATCAGTAATGTTGATAGTGATGTTTTGGCTGTAGGCCATCCAGTATGCTATAGTACCGTATTAAAAAAAAAACATTTTTGATTTGGTTTAGCAATCTAGAGTTAAATATGTAGATATTAGTCTCTGAGAAATGAGAAGGAAAAGCTACAGCATGTTTTTAAAGCTCACTCACTCTTGCAGCCCACATTTTCACTCTCTGTCTCCGTTTGTCTATAAACCTGAAAAGTCCAGTTTATAATCGAGATCCCAGGACAGCAGACTCCTACGGAGAGCTAACCTGGCAGCCCCTGACTCCTTCATGGAGCTCATAAACGCTGTCTCTTTGACCGCTGATAAAAAACAGAGTAATTTGCATTTGTGGATTGATTTCATTGCATGAGAGCAGCACTCTTACCTCTGTAGGTGTGTAGCTCCTGGCTGAGTATCCCTGGTGCAGAGGTTGCTGGTTCTCCATGTGCTGGGAGGTGGTGTTGACTGGATAAAAAGCTGATCGTGGGACTTGATTTTGGGTTTGGCTGTGGGAGAACACCTGAGGCTTGGGCTGGAAGTTGTGGAAGTTGTCCTTGTGTTGGAAGTCTTGATGACTTTCTTTGATGCATGAATTGCCATAAAACTCCTGATGTGAGATGAGCTGAGCATCTTCTTCCCTTTGCTTCTCTCTTTCTCTCTCAAGCTCTTTTTCTCTTTCTTTCACGAGTCGTTCCTTCTCTCTGGCCCTCTCCATCTCTTTTTCTCTCTCCAGGTCAAGCTCCCTCTCCCTTTCCCTTTCCCACTGTCTTGCCCTCTCCTCTCGTTCCCTCTCCAGCTGAATCTCCCTCTGCCTTGCCCTCTCCATTTCTAATTCCCTCTCTTGTCTTTCCTTCTCCTGCTGCCTCTCCCTTTCTCTTAACCTCTCTTCCCGTTCTTGTTCCCTTGCCCTCTCCTCCCTCTCCCTCACTGGTTCCCTCTCTTTCTCTTTCTGCCTCTCCCTGCTGGTACTCACAGACTGCCTTCGAGTCTCCATAGTGTTTGAAAGCAGGGAACTTTCCTGCTGAAGTCCCCCCTGGTAGGAGTATCTTCTTTGGTTTGGGTGCAGACCGAGCTCTCCTCCTTGGTGCTCAGGGTAGTTGGGGGATTTCTTCTGCCTATGACTCAACAAACTCGAAACTTTTGACCCAGACATGCCCTTGCTTGTCTCCTCGAAAAACTTCATTCTATCCGCAAATGGAAGGATATCAGACTCCTCCATCCGAGAACACGATGAGGAGCGACTGTAGGAGGAGGTGTTGGAGGAGGTGAAGGCACAAACCCCATGTCGTGACCCTGTTACCCCTAATATTCTCTCACCCAAGACTCTACACCTTCGGTCTGGTTCTGGTTCTGGTTGGAGTTTATGCTCAGGGGTCCAACGCCAGCGGCGGGCTTTGCCAGCGGGAGCTGGTTCTTCCACGACTCGGATGCCGACACCAAAACTGGGCACACCTGGGTCCAGAATCTGGACAGACCTGGACACATTGTTGTGTTGAGTGTAGGTTGTTGACTGAGGCTGAGTTTGCAAGGCATCATGGACTGATTCACTTGAAGTGTTTGATTTCTTGACTGGTGCTGTTATCTTGAAATCCTGGGAGCTTGCAGTTGAGGCAAATGCAACTTTGGTACTCCTTTCCTGGACAGACACATCTGGCTGTGCCTCCTCTTCATGGAGGTCTGGACCCTCCTCCTCCTGGACAGTCTCACCACTACATAGCAACCCCCCTGGGCCATGGCTTCTCTGAAGCTGGGCCTTTTTCCTCTGGATCTCATTGCGGAGATTGGTAGCAAAACGGTCGCTGCGGCGACGATTCCGTCGATGGTTCCTCGAAGAGTTTGACTTCTTCATAGCAGCTTCTCCTTCTACATTCTCCTCTTTTTCCCCTCCACTTCTTCCTCTGTCCACTGCCCTCTGCTCCTCCAGTAAAGTATCCATACTGGCAGCAGCACTAAGAGGCTCAAAATGTCTCTCCATTATCTGGTCAGAGCTCACCCTTTCCTGGGTTGATGATCCACCATGGTCCCCTGGCACGCTAGCAGAGCGACCCCAAGGGTGATGAGGCTGAATTGGGGAGAAGGATCCACCATTTACACCCATTACTTCCAGCCTCTCACCTGAATTGCCATCATCACCATCCCCTTCCAAGAACACAGATCCCGGTGTTGAACAACGGCTGCCTCCCCATTTGTTTGATGGTGCGTGATGGTGGTTATGAGAATCTTCTTGGTCTTCCCTCGTGGGCTGGAGTGAGGAATGGGACCATGAGCTCCTACAAGAGGACAAGAGGGTATCAGAGGGGTTTGATGGATCGTAAGGCTCCAATGAAGAGCTGTCGCTGTTAAACTGCAATAACTGAAGTTGTGTAGCGAGGAGCTTCTCAGGAGCACTGTGCCGGTGCAGCCCTGTAGAGGAGTGCTTGTTCTGGGAGTGCATGATTTGAGACTGCCCTTGAACCTCCATGGAGGACTCTGCAGGTAAAGAGCCAGGAAGAGAAGAGGTGATGGGGACTAGGGAGGCTGTCACTTGGTCAGAAAGGTGATCTGAGTTGGTCTCTAAGTTGTATTCTTTATTAACACTAGTGTCACATGTGATATGTCTAATTTCTTTAGTCTGTCTTTGGATATAGTGCGAGTCTAGGGTATCCTCTTTGAAATTCCCAGTTTTGTCAGTTTCTTCTGGTACAGAGAAGCCGTTGTGAATTCTCGATTCAACAGTCAGAGGGGACTTATTTTCATCAAAGTAAGAAGAAACGCTGGAAATTTCAATGGGAGCAGAAGCACAACGGTTGTTGGTGGCATTAGGGCAACTCCGGGTTGCCCTAAAACTGTCCTTCCTGGTTGGAGGCTGAGGAGGGTTCATCTTTCTCTCTGCTCCTCCTTCTCCATTTCTTATCTCAAAGTCTCCGCCCCTCCGCTCCTCCTCATAACAGCAGGACGAAGGCCTCGCTTTTACCTCAACAGGCCTCGGTCTCGGCCTGGTCAGTGACCTGGATTTCTGTAATATCAGCTGCACGTCATCAGGGGTCTCGCCAGATGAACTCCCCAAGGCCGAGGTATCACCACCAGGGCAGCCTCGACAACTTGGCCCCAGGCTCTGGAGGAGATTATCCATGGAGCAGGCTTCACCGGGCCTGAGTGGCACAGTCGCGTAGTCGGATGTGTTTGAGCTGGCAGAGAAGGAGCTGTAGGCAGAGTCTCTCTTGTTGTTGAAGAGAGTGGGGTCCACGGGTGAATTATGGGAGTCAGAGTATGGCCGTGTGGTGGGTGTCGGCGTGTCCAAGCTCTCCATGGAGCCCAGGGAACTGCTTCGGTCAGTGGAGGAGTAAGGTCTGGACAGCTGACCCCACTGCATGGACAAGTCACTGCAGAGAGATGGAGACAGAAGATCAACTTCAGTGTTTCAAATACAGACATCATATAACCCTTTGGGATGTTTAGCTGTTCTCCAGAAAAAATAAGCAAACTGACGTCACCTCGCTCTCTGGGAACATGCACTGGGCATTTGTCATCATAAATGTCAGAGATATTTTATAAAATGTTTACAAAATGTCAGAGACATCTTATGCTCTATTAATTACAGTGTAGAAAAAAAATAGTGTAATATACATTCTATACTTTCTTTAGAATGTGGTTTCTTTTTTAAGTGGTTATTATGTTCCTCCTTGACTAACAAAATGGTTAACGCTTTTATAAAACACATACAATAAGTCACCTTTAATTTTCAAGTGGCAAGGTGGGATTTTACCCCAAGGCACATTCAGTATATCCCTCTAGAATACACCGTTTGAACTGTACCGCTGGGGAATCTGTTTTCTATCAGTCCTGAGCCGAAGATCTACGGCAGCCCCATGTGTTTTTAAAGACCCTCAGAGGAAGCCTCTTTAGGCGGAGAGGGATTTCCTCCTCATCAACTCCCACTGCCTGGAGTCAAAATCTCTAAGTCATCTCTTGATTTCTCTCATCCCCTTCTTCTTCCTCTCTCATTCCTTTCTTCCTCCTGTGGAATCTCCCTGCCCCATCACCTTTACATCAAATGTAGACTTATACCAGAGCTGAAACCTATTCACTGAGGATGACTGACAGCACAGAAAGGATGTTTACAGAAGAGCCCGCTCATGTTTTTTACTCACTAATAACAAACAATAGAGAAAAACAGTAATTCTCCAGCCAAGTCAGGGCTTTATAATCTATACAATGTACCATACGTCACCCTCTTTTACCGCTTTGACCCTTGATTCAGATAAAGAAAAACTCCCTGAAAACTATTTAACAAGTAAAAAAAGTTGAGGATGGTTGCTTCTTCTAAGATAGACAGATATGTAACAAATGTCACATATATAAAATGTGGTTGGACAACAGGCTGAGCTGCCCGCCATAAAACCACAATGTACTGGGTTTGAATCTGACCTGTGACCTCTGCTGAACATCACCCTCCATCCTCCTCCTTCTGTTCCCTTCTACGTCTAACTTTCTAATAACAAAATACCAAAACTTACACAAAAAGAAGAAAGAGGAACAAAAAAGGATTTCCCAACAATACCAACTTGTTGGAGAAAACCACATCACACAAAATGACAGGGTGTTCTTTTCAGTAAAATTAGAGTGTAGCGAACAGAGATAGAAAAATACATTTTACACATATTGGCTATCTCCCCATCTCCGGGGGGGTAGGGGCACCCAGTGTTCTTGTGCTTGGTTCGAATCCAACTCATAAAGAGCTCAACAAAAATCTGCAGACATTTTATTGTGGTATTTCTTTTTTCTGTAAAGAAGAGAGTGGTCGCTCACCCTTTGTATTTTTTTGCTGTCTTATTCAAACAATAGGGAAAGTTGCCAGGGAGACAGAGGAGGGGTAACAGAGGAGAGAAATCTCTAACTGGCTTTGATCTCAAACCAGTGTGGGGAAACAACTCGCAGACTATCTCCAGGCCGTTTCTGTGGTATTTATGGTTTACAAACCATGCAGAGATCTGAAAACTGATGGGTTTTGTTCTCTTTGTAAAGTATTCTACCACGTTCATCAAAATATCATTTTGTGCCAATGTAGACAAATATTTTGGTGGTCTGCAGAATCTGTGTAGGTTATTTGTCTTTTCATGCTCTTACCATTACTCTATATAATTAAAATTCATTAAAATCATAAAAGAGCATCTCACTGTATTTGTTTTACAGTCACTGGTTTCCATTAATTTCTATACAAGAATCAATTAACTCTTAAACCTTGCTTGACTTACAAACTTACAAAAATACTGGAATGATCCTGAAACACTACTCATTTAAAAACAAAGGAGGACCAAGCTCTGACTAGCGGGGAAAAACTTTTTATCTGCATGAGAAAATCATCTTTGAAGGAAGTGAAGCATGAATGAGAAAGCTGAAGCTGCTGTATAGATTTGACCTGGGTGACAGAGAGAGGAAGAAAGGAAATGAGACGGGAGCTGGACAGGAAATGACAGTCACTCCTGCCCAATCAGACGGCAATGTGGAACATGTGAGAGTGAGGGTTGACACAGATAAACCAGCACGCACAAACATACACAACGGGGCATGTGAAGATGTGCGTTCAGACTGATCTGATTAATTCTCAGTGTGTCACTTAATACAAACACACAAACAACATTCCTCAAACGCTCTAATACTTTGTTTTACTATTCACATAAACACACACACACACGCACACACACTTGCTTAGTGTGGAAATTAACACACACGCAGATGCAGACTGTACAAAATGTCCTTTACACAAACACAGTTTATTGAATGTCTTCCTCTCTTTGTCCACATGTTCTGGGAGTCACATGCCATTGTCCAGAGTTATGCCGGGAGCTGCCTCCTCATCAGATGTGTGTGTGTGTGTGTGTGTGTGTGTGTGTGTGTGTATGATGAGATCAGGCAGAAACTGTGGGAATAAGAGACCCACACACACACACTCACACACAGACATCACATCACTATCTAATCCATGTGGGACTATAAAACCTAATAATGGTACATTATATCACTGATTCTTATCAAAAGGAGAACAGAACCAGCCACTGACATATCATGAAGCTGACAAACAAAGGGATACTGGCTATTTTTATTGTGAGTCAATATACAGACCGTGGTAACTTCCTCTTTCCGTTTTAAGGGATTAAAGTTTAGCTTTGTGAGATCATACTGTTACACAAAGGCTACTGTACCTACACGGCCTCTCTCTATTTAACTTGACTGGACAGTTAAGGCTTTTGTCTCAGCTACATTACAGCATTATAAAAATATCCATTAGTATTATTATTATATTTTTAAGTGAACAGATTAGTTGATCAATTGATCAGCCACAATCAATTAATCATGTATGTAAATTCTCAAGCAAAAATGCTGGGTAGTACTTAGATCCTGCTTCTTAATTGTGATGATTTCATGTTTTTCTTGGTGTCATTTCAGTGTAAACTGAATATTTTTGGCTTTCAGTCTGTTGGTTAGTTGGAAAAAACAGCGATCTGATGACGTCATCTTGGGCTTTAGGAAGTTGTGGTGTGCCTTTTTTTTACTATTTTCCCATGTTCTGTGGACCAAACGGTTCCTCAATTAATCTAAATAAAATCAGATTCATCAATAATGAAAATAATAGTTAGCTGCAGCCCTAATTATATGATGGTCCATTAGCACAGCGCACTATATATCTTCTTATGGAACGAGGGTGCTCAGCACCAATACTATGAGAGTGAGACTGTATAGATTCTGAAGGCAGAAATAAATCCAATCATGGAACCATGTTATAAAATAAAATGAAACTAACTAAACCTCATATAAGGCCAAATCAAACAGACTGATTTCACCATCACAGCTGAAAACTTCCACCTGGCCCCCAAGGGCAGACACACAAAAGGGCAGGCCACCGGGGCGATCTGATTGGCTATCACTTTGTAATGTTGAAAAAGAATCCAAAAATACACCAATAGGCTTCCTGCGTGGGCAGCGACTTAAAAGACAGTGATGTCACCTGTTTCCTGGCAATTGTTGACTTTTAGGGGCCAAAATCCCCAGCAGTGATTTACAGTCAACGTCCTATGGAGCCACGGAGTCACAGTGCATGATCCAATGCTACTATATGACTCACTCGCTGTGTGGTTAAAGTTGCAGATCAAGCAAGATTTCTTTATTTGTAAAAACAAAACTGGATAAAACGAATCAGCTGAAATCAGGAAGCAGGTCAGGAGAGGATATTCCCCTTATTTCCCCACGTTTATTTCTAGCTTTGGTTTACGATTACTGTAAAACATAAGAAGAGACAATTCAAAGCTGAGAGAAAACTGGGTGAGCCCCTTCGCCATCTCGTAAAAAGATAACACAAAGTAAACCTTGATATCCGTTCTGTTGATTTCTGTCATTTTGTCTGTCCGAAGCTGCACAAAGCTCCTCAACATTAAATATACAACTCAGAGGGCTACCTGCCAACACAGTGTACTGTATCGTTAACACCTTAATGAATTCTCTGGGGGGTCTGTTTGTATGTTCATGCCTGTTTATGAATCATGTAACGTTCTCACAATAAAGACGAACAAATAAGCCTCTGAACGCACAAATAAACCCAGATATGAGTTAGGAAGCAACGTGGTGAAGCCAAGCTGTCCAGTGAGACAGTGATGATGGACGAGTTAACTGACATACTGACGACCTGCTTCAGTTACAGCCATGAACAGTTAGAAAGTTGTGAGCGATCAGTAAAGTAATCATGTTTTATTAATCATATGTTATTATTAATTTTGTTGTCTCACCTGTCAGTTGTGTGCCACGGTAATGTGTAAGGGCCGGGGTGGAGCTGCATGGCAGACGGAGGCGGAGGAGGGGGGAGAGGAGGGGAGTCGGCAGAGGGGAGGCAGGGTGGCGGAGGAGGAGACGGGGGAGGGGGAGGGATGGGTGGCTCCGTTAGCTTTGCCAGGTGCCAGGAGTGAGGCCTGATGAGAGGAACGTTGCGTCTGTGGAAACGAGAGGGAGAACCTCAGGTGAGGATCAGAGACAGCAAAGAACCAACATCGTGTATCCTGACCTGCTCTTACAGGAGGTTCAATTAAATTTCGATTTTAAAGAGACATTGAGCACATTTCAGCCCTCTACACATCCCATTATAACATCTGCTGGGGACTGTTTCCACTCACAATTCACCCTAAAATGCACTTCAAGGGGCATCCAAGTGGAGCATTCCATGTAATCTCTAATAAGCTTTTTTTTCCACAAGAGTATAATCTTCCTTTGTTTCAAAATGAGCAGTGTCTTGTTAAAAAATGCACTTCTGGCACGTAGACTGAAATCAAACTTTGCTTTTCTTGGCCAAAATGATCACACAATGCATATCTGTTCTTAAAAAGTCACAGCAATCTCCTTGTTCATCACCCACAAGTCTTGAAACAATTCATTTTTGACAGCATCCACACAACCACTGCTCATTTCATGTGTTCAGCTGTTGGTTTGGATCTGTGTGTGAAAGTTCATTACTGCTTATTTACCCGTTACCTTTTTCATTACTTTTTAAAGTGTCCAAATATGGTTTTGGCCCCGTTGTGAAATAACAACCTGCAGTGGTAAATGTTCATGAACATGGCCACACTGTCACTTTATCACAGCATTTTCAGATAAACATTTGCATCGGCATCAGCTGAGGACTGATTTACAGTTTAAATATAGGTGGACCTTGCTCATAGATATGTTGAAGCTGATGTGGTGTTATATCTCCTGTATGAACACTCTCAGTTTATCTCTATTCATATGCAACATAGATAAATGAGGGTTGTGATCCTTATCCCCTCATGGCCAATGTAACTTCCTTTTTATAAGCAGCCTCCTCTTGTATGTCTGCAGGGTCCTTTTAACCTCTGTTCAAAGCGAGCATACGGTTCTTTTTTTTGTCTAAATATCATGATTTACCCAGGCAAGGTGGCTAAGATGACATCCTTATTTGCAACCACAGTTGCAAGTGTCTTGGAACATCAGGGCTAATATAAAACTACTGCGACGGTACCTTTCCAACCCAAATTCTGTGGAAACAGCTTCCTAAAAGGTTGTTTGGACTTCCACTGGGCTGCCATTAAAAACCCATCTAACATGTACAGTAAGTTCTCCATTTTGATCTGAAGCCAGACATTCCAGTGTATCCCAAGATATTCACTAATTCCCTTATACAGACTTCCGATACCATATGCTAGCCAGATTCAAATCAGCCCCCTGCAGACTGTGTGTGCGAGACAGAAACAGAAACCAAAAAAAGTGTCTGAGAAAAAAAAAAAACAGCTAGAAACAAGGACAGAAAGAGAGAAAGAACAGCCAGATATAAATTTAATATTCTTGGAGTCTGAATGGACCTCTGTGTAGGTAATCGTATCTTTTAGACACTCGGTTGGGAGGGAAATAACTTTGCACAGGGCCTGAAAACAACCAGAGCCATGAACTTGAGAGACTTCAGTCACAAAAATGACTTGTTATTAATCTGGCTTCTGTGACACTTGACTCTGTAAAACTTTGACTTGACAAAAGACTCAGAAGCTGAAAACATTCCAGTCTACCTGTTAAAATCCCTGAACAACAACAGGAAAAGCCAGACCTGAAAGACTGAGACCCTCCAAGGCTCAAACTTGATTTAGACTTGTGTAAGCTGACTTGAGGGTTGACATGGACTTGTCTCAGATAACTTTAAACCTGCCAAGTTTCACACCAAACTTGTCTCACCTGACTTCAGACTTAACAAGACTCAAACTTCAGAGTCTTTGTCTAGACTTGGACTTGTCTCGTATGACTTGAGACTTGGACTTGCCCCAAAAGACGTGAAATCAGCTCAGGAAACAACACAAACAGCAGCTGGATGGCAGCACTGAAACAAAAAGGCTTCATTCCAAACAGCACCTCAACGTGAGGATTATTAAGATTCTCAAACTGAAAGTACAAAAATGTAAAACGAGACTCTTCCGGGTTTTTCAGACAAAAACATTTGGAGGTACAAATTCGAGAGAAGAATGTGGATTCTGGCACCGCAAGGAAAAGGAAAGGACCATTTCTGACTATTATTGTTTATGATAAAGCAGCAGCAGGAGAACCATTTCCAAAGTAAACACTCTTGCTTCCTGGTTTTGGCTCCTTAAGAGGGATTTCTATCTGAGCCCACTGATTGTTCGACTTCGCTGACAATGTCCTTAAATTATCCCCTGAGAAAGTTTATGTAGAGCCTGTGTATGTGGGTCTAAGCCTGTATGTGTGTGCATGAATATGTGTGGGAACTATCCAAGCTCAACCAGACAAAATACCATTATCGAACCTATCACAAACATTAGCAGACCCCCCCTCCCCCCTTCTCCAAGTTTAGCATTCAGAGATTGATGACTGTGAAAATCAAAACAAACGAAGTGATGCCAAAGTTACAGTGGATGGAGACGGAAAGAAAAAACTCAAAAAATGTGTCCTGCAACCTAAGAATGTAAGGAAGAAAGCTACTGAACTGTTTTGTAGCAATGCAGGGGAGAAGAGAAAAGTTCTCCCAAACCACATAACCAATCCCTGTTTTTCCAGAATGCTCAGAGCAGTGCCCGAGGAAGGGTCCGCGATCAGGTTTCCCATACATTTGGGGATTTATAATAAGAGGACCTGCAAGAAGTGAAAAACACGAACATCTGTTTGAATAACTGCTCACTTTTTTTTCTTTTTCTGTTTTACTGTTTTACACATTATTCTGGTAAATGTTTTGCTTCACAACACAAATGCAGTTTCTTTTTAATTACCTGTTAAGGAGGAGAGGTGGGCTCAATACATTCATTCACCCCAGCAAGTGTGATTTGATGACTTGCAGGTAAAAAAGTCAGAACTGGGTTAAATTTGGTTGCATTGTTGCATGTTTTGTTTGACCAACAGTCCAAAACCCAAAGATGTTAAATTCATTTACAAAACAAATAAGACATACTGTAATATAAATTTATATACATATAAACATCCATGCGTAAATACAAACTGGTAATAAAAAGATTTGTGAGGTGATACAGAAAATAACTTTGGTTTTAAGCTGGATGCATTTGGACCTACAAGAAAAAAGCTTACTGAAATGTTTTACGCATTTTCATCTGTAAGAGATCCAGAGTCTATTGTGTGTGTGTGCGGGGGGGTGGGGGCTGCTCAATATCAAGGATGTTGTCCCAAAGGTAACAGAGACTCTCGTCTCACTGGACAGCTTGGCTTCACCCCGAAGTTCAGACACGCATCCAGCAGTTCTGTATCTGCTGGGTGAAGGTAAAAATCTTTCTTGGAGAGTGAAGTGTTAAAAAGACTTGTAAAGCCTTTGTCAATGCTGCATTCAGTGACATCCACAGAGGCTCCATAAAGTCTGTGTCCCTTTCATTTATAGGACACACGAAACACAATGCTGAAACTCTGCTTTTGGCCACAGTGACTGAAGTAACACACACCAAGGCCACTATCAACTGTACACATTTATAATAACACATTCCAAAGGACTCCCCCTTTCCTGTTTCTGACACTGTAACCTAGTTGGCTACCTGTCCCCAGCTGGCAACAAGAGGCAAAGAGGAATCACATAGAACATATTTTTTGAATACTTTGCTGGCATACGAGAGATAACAGCATGTCCCTGAGGTGGAAAACAAGATTATGAGTTAATCAACCGCTGCTGTGGTGTCGCTGTGACCGCAACAAACCAGGAAATTCAATCGGGTTTGCGAGACATGGAAAGCTTCTGTTTATAAATGTATTCTCAAGGTGTTTCACGGGAAACAAGCGACATAATGGTAGCTAATGCAAAAAAAAAAACAGGGGCAAAAAAACAGAAAGAAGTGATGGGAAAAAAGACGAAGAGCTGACGAGACTCAACCAGTCAAAGGGAGAGAAATTATGAATTCTCCGTCTTGCAGCTCTGAATGCGCCTCTCTGAAAGGACCTGCTGGAATGTCCCACTTAATGGTCAGAAACTGCAACAGCTGACTGATACCGCAAAGGTCAACACGCATAATCTGAGTCACACACACAGTCTCAATACAGTACAGAACTAATGCCAGACAAATAGATTTGGGCTCTACACCGTCTCCCAGATAAGGACTTAGACTGTTGTAACAATACACGACATCCAGAGGCGAGTAACGTCTCAAAACAGAGTAGAGATGATTAAAAGATTCAAAATAAGATGAAAAGAAGTTCAGTGAAGAAGAAGTTCACTGAAAAAGTGCATCATGTCCTCCCTGAGAAAAATGAAACAGTGGCTGCTCCACAAGAAGCAGGAAGAAAATCGGAAAATATAACAAAAGACACAAGACTTTCAAACCTACCAGACTCCACAGGCTGAAGCATCCACAGTCAAACTGATCCCAGTTCAGCTCCCAGCATCCCTGACACTCATAGTTCAAGTTCAAAGAGTTGAGTGTCTGCTTAGGAAGCCTTCGAACACGCTCAGACAACAATACAAACTTCTCTAAATGCGCCTCACAAGTTTTCCGAGAGGAATCACCCCCACGTAAAAATGTCACAACTCTTTTATTTCATCCTCAAGCCGGCTGAGGTCTGGTGAGAGAGGCAGGTTGTGTCTGTAAGGTGCAAGATCTGGTGGAAAGCAGGGTCCAAGTCCAAGAGCTGATGTCCATCTGAAGTAGCTGGCAGGTTCTGACCAAGAGGGAAAAACCAACCAGTGATCCTCACATCCCCTCTCTCTCCTTTTCCTCTCTTCCTCCTCCCTCGCTCCTCTCGCTGGAAGACAAAGCATGGCTATTTCTCCCTCTCCCACCCCTCTCTGTCTCTCTCTCTCTTCATCTCATTCTTTCCCTACCTCTCTCGCCCCCTCCCAGGCAGGATGTGTGAGTCAGTGAGAGAGGAAGTATTGTGGAGGGCAGATAAAGTGGTGGATGGCTGCTAAAATAATACCCAGAGTTCCACACTGTTATTGTTTGACAGGGGGGGAAAAATGCAGAGGTACTTCCTCCTTGTGTGTGTGTGTGTGTGTGTGTATATATCAGCTCACACGTGTGTTTGCAGAGCATGAAAAAAAAATCGAAAGAGCAAAGAAAGCAGAGACTGTTGGACAGATGGGGGGGCTTTTTCACTTTGGCAGAGAGATGAGAAAAACAAAATGTGGTGAAAGAAGGGGAATGTAAAAGAGGATGGGAGGTCTGCAGGAGAATACGAGAGAGCGAGGAATAATTTTAGACAAAAACAATGAGTGGAGGTGATGGATGATCAGGAGAGGACTTTTACCACTGTTCTCATCGCTGAGATATCTTTCTTTTAACACGCACTATTACAGGAATATTATCAAAGAACTATAGCTTTGACCATTTTATTCTGTGCTATTGATAAGCACTATTGTTTTGGGGTTTTTTTTGCAATTTAAACTTTGAGACAGCTACACCTGGATCAGCTGGGAGTCATGTGACATGTGTGTAGTCACGTTTTGCATGATAGCTCGGCCCAAAAGGCCCACTCTTCTCACTGACTCATCAATGAATAAATTAAGTTTTAAAATTATTTACTTATTTATAATAAATAAATAATAAATTATAAACATGCAAACAAATATTCTCACCCAGTAGCTAAAAATATATTTAAATGAAAAAAATAATGAATAAATAAACAAATCAAATTAAAATGGGGCATTCTGGTAGGGTTTCAATAAACCAGCCAAATTATCAAAACATCCCCAGTTCAAGTCAGTCCAGGAACGTACGCTGCATGTTAAACCACCACTAATGCTCCATCTGAAGCAACCATCAGTTGACCTCTTGCAAGAGTATAAAACTAGTATAATCAATTATCACAAATGAATTTTCTGTCAACTGGTTCCTCTAAGTTTGCAGATGGAGTTACAGTGCGACTTCTGGGTCAAAGTGCAAATTTAGCTTGATTCACCTGGTGCACATGCTCATGTTCCTCATATCTATACATCTGCAGAGAGAGGGTTTACCCATCTAGCATCAGTCTCCCACTACGGTCACGTTAACTGTCAACATACTTACCTACTTACAACACAGAAGTTCACAATATGTGACACGTGCTGCTGTACATTACAGCTCTGAACTGAAGCTGCTTGAGCCAACGTTGGTTTCACAGACTGACTGTCCTGTCAGAAACCTGCAGGTCCAGATTCAGAGCGAATTACTTGATATTATTTGTTTTTGTTTTTCTTTGGCTGAACAATAATCCAAACTAATCCATATTAATTCAGCAGACAACAGCTAAGTGTTCAGTTTTGTCGTATCACCAACTTGTGGATTTAACATTTATTAGCTCCAGCTGATAAAATCTGCATGTGACATTTTTTTTTCCTTTCAGTCTCTACAACCTACGGTCGATGGTTAAAAGTGACAGGCCCGAATCAGCGGCGCTGTTCCCTTATTATTTTGACCACACTTGAACCTTGCAGAGCAAACATCAGGAGGTGTGAGTCTCCGACATTAACTCTCAGCGGGCTTCAAAGGATTTCCCGGAGACTTATATCTCCCGCAGACTCCACAAAGAGTGGACGAGTGTGTATGTGTGTGTGTGTGTGTGTGTTATGTACATGCATGTGAGCAGATTCCTTACATTCCCTGCCTTCCCTTCACGACGGTGAAGGGTTAACTGTGCTAGAAAGCCTAAACAACCTCACCTCCTCCCCTCCGTCCCTTTGTGTTTGACTGCAATTAGGATGGATTTGTTTGCTTTATGGTTCTCCTGCACTGTGTGTCTGTGTGTGTCTCTGTGTGTGTGTCTACATGCCTGTTTGTTTGGCTCACAGGCCCCTTATCAGCCTCGATTATGGATTTCTCAACGACAAACAGACACTTGTAGACATGAGTTTGCTGCTCAGACACACACACATGGTAGACATGTAGACTACTGCTGAGGATTAAACTGACACACACACACACACACACACGTTTTTGCATACCAGGTAATCAGTACAGTGAAACTAGGCTCATACCAGAGGTCGATGGCAGGAAGGGTGAAGTCCACTTTAGCCTCTGAAGCACAATGCACTGTTTGTTACTGCTCAATCCCCTCGATTGTGTGTGTGTGCATGTGTGTGTGTGTGTGTGTGTGTGTGTGTGTGTGCGTTTGCCTTTAATCGGTACCCTATTGCTACTGACTCCATCCAAGTGTCAAGATGATTTTTAAAACTCAAATTGTTAGAATCTAAGTCACAGTTTAAGTCGTCGTCACCTGATCATATACAACACATGTATTCAGCGTTTTAGACGTGATTTCAAAAGGGTGGAGTCCCAGCAATGAATAAAAACCTACGCCGTACGTACTCACTCCAAGTGTCAGCTGAAGTGTAAACAGTGAAAAATAATCAGTGTCAGGTGATGGATCGGTTACAAGCAGAGAACAATGACTGCAATGAAGACAATGGACATCACTAAAGAAGCATGTGAAGTGTCTTTAAAATATTGATCAGAGTTATTTAAGTTCTGCTCTGTTGACTGAGCACGAGTCTCACTGTCAAAGGCTTTGATTGAATTTATTTCCATCACTGCTGTTTGCTCACAGACACTGAGAGAAATTAAGGCAATGATGACGTCAAACTAAAACCTTTCCATTCAGATGTTCTGTGACTGTGGTAAACTGGGAGTGTCATAAAAATATTGTATATCTCTGTGTTTGAGTGGATGTGTGAGCACAGTGATGTGTGATTTACGTTACTGGTGAATTCTCAATTATTCTTTAAATAAAGGCAGGTTTAGTTTTGGTAAGTGAATGAAGCTTTGACACAGTGAATCTGCCCTTTATTGTTGCACATTGGAAATATTAATCAGACTCGACAAATTCCAGTGCAGTGTTTTGGTGGATTTCCGATTTCAAAATAAAACTTGAATGAGCAGCTGTAACTCCTCCTGTCTGACAGTTTATTCAGACCCCTTCCATCTTTTAACACTGCTTCCTCGGGTGCTGACTGATTAAACATCAGACTTCCACAAGATGAAAACTACAATACTTGATTTGATTTCACAGATTAACTTGAGTCTTCAAACGGAATGAGATGAGTTTAGATGAACATTGAACATTCCTTGTTTCAGCATATTGGCATCTGTAACTTGTGAGGGGTGTTTATAGACATTTTACACACTACATAATCAATAACTGATCATTGGAGGAAGGAGGGTGCTGCAAGGTTACAGGGTTAAAGGGAAAATCCAGTCTCACTGGTGATTTAGTACGATGACATTAAATGTCCTGGTTCTTCTTCGGTTCCACAGCACAGAAACATCTTTTTAACATGTGTGTGTGTCCAAGCAGGCCTCTAGGAATTTGTGTGTATCTGAAACGACCACTGCGCCTGTGTGTGAGTGTGTGTGTGTGTGGGTGTGTGGCCAGTCAGACAAGTGTCATGTATCATGGAGTCGCAGTTTAATGGTCCAGTTAATAAAAACCAGGCCAGAGGAGACAGATAAACTGTAGCAGACCACACGCATGGAGGATACACACACACTCACCCGCACAGATGCTCACGCATACACTCATGCTCACACAATGTACCACTGCAACAAATAACAATTATCTTCATTATCCATCCGTCTGCGGACCACTTCGCTGATTCACTGATAAATCTCTGGGGCTATAAAATGTCTGAAAAACGCCTAAAACAATTACGAAAAGTTCCCACAGTCCAAGGCAACGTCTTGAAATTGCTGGTTTCACTGGAACAACATATCTACAACAAAGTTATTCTGTTGATTATCATATAACACAACAGCGACTCGCTGATTTTGTGCTTCTTCCATGGTTCCATGGTGGAAATCCTCTGACCGGTTAAACTCTGGCCTGATGCCACCGTTTATGTTGTTGATGCAGTGATGTGATATAAGATCAGGAGTCTGCACGGGGTGTTTTATTTTGAAAACAGACAAGATGCTCTATGCCATTCCTGTGTCCGACTTCCTGCTCAGCTCGATCTGCTCTGTGCAGCTTGATGTGGCCTCTGTCTAAAACAGAGCGTATTTTTAGCAGAGCAGAGCAGAGAGTCGCCTCTGAAACACACTGTGGCTCGTCTGGTGGAATCGCAGGCGTTGTCTCAAGTGGCCACGATCACGACCAGGGGCGACTGCTTCACAGCCAGAACGTGAAGCAGTCGCCCCTGGTGGAACCCAGGGGTGAGGCCACCACTGCCCCCGTTTCTGTTCATTGTGTTGATTTTAATATGTTACAGCAGACGGGTAAGCCACTGACTGAAACACAGAAACACAATGTCGATAATTCATCCCAAACAGCATCGCAACCAAAATTGTTTACAGCCGGGGTTCTAATCAGACCCAGAATGGTGTATGGATGTGTGTGTTTATGTATGTGTGTGTTTGTGAGGAAGAGGTCTTGAGGAATGCCAGGAATGTCTATTGTTCAGTTTGGGAAGGAGTGATGGGGGGAAGACTATTGTGTTTCATGGTTCTTGGCACCGCAGACCTCAGTCTTGCCCCGGTCTCCAGGGACCCTGTGTTACGAAAATCTAAACAACGGGATGTGTGCGTGTCTGTGTGTGTCTGTGTGTGTCTGTGTTTGTCCGTGTGCACAGTGTGCCCATCCTTCTGTCTGCGGTAGAATGCCAAACCAGATCAACGTGTGTGTGTTGCGTGTGCCCGAGCCCGCAGACCTCCTTCTGACAGTCTGAAAAAGCATCTACTAACAAGAAAAACAAAAAAACAGAAGAAAAAGAGCGAGTCAGCATGAAGACAGAGAGGAGCTGGACGGTCGGAGGCCGAACTCTTCCAGGAAAAGATGAAAACAAGTGTTTCAAATGAGCAAGAACAAACAAACTGTGAAATTGAGCAGCGCTGCTGAAGCAGCCGACGCTCACCGGGCAGCACTGCGGACTGAACCAGAGACGGACTACAAAAGAGCAGGAGGAGAGTTTAGTAGAATATCTGAGAGGAAGACAAGTATGGAAAAGTTTTATTCCTAGTTTTTTTTTGCAGCAGTTCTCAAATCTAGAAAACCTCCAGACACGATTGCAATCAAATGAGCTGGACCAGATGTACAGGGATTCCCCCAGGATGCTGGTTAGTTTCTTTTTTTTATCCTCACACATCAGCACCTGATTATGACTGACTGAGCTGTTTGTCCCAACTTTTCCCGACAAGCTGCTCTCACTGATCACTGCAAAGGAGAGCCGATTATTTTTTCAATTACCCGATTAATCGCTTTGTCTGCAAAATGCTTGAAAATAGTGGAAAATGTTAAAATATCCCACAGACCATGCAGATGTTTTCAAATGTCTTGTTTTGTTTGTCCAAAACCCAAAGACATTCAGTTTTCAATCACGTGAGGCAAACAAAGCACTAAATCCTCATAACTGAGAAGCTAGAAACAGCAAGTATTTTTGACATCAGTCAATCACCTGCTGAGCTGAATCAGACAGAACCTGATGCATCTCGTCTCATCAGGTGTAATTAGAGATGTGTCACTCATTAAATCCACGGCAAAGGCAGCACCTTTGCTCATTTTGTGTGAAGCCTAACGATCATAATACTGCACACTATGAAAATAATAATTAAATCTGACTCGGAGAAAGGGCTCGTGTTCATGTCTGAGTCAGAGAACGCGTCAAAACATGTCAAAATGTTATTTCACCTAAAGACCAAAAAAAGAAAATCGCCACAAACCCCAACTCTTTTCTCTTTCACCCGCTTTCCCTGTTTCCATTCTTTCATCTCCTCTTCCTCCTGCCCGTCCAGCCTTCGGCAAAAATAAATGTTTAGTTAATGTGTAACAGAGATGAAAGAGTGAGCTGAGATGAAAGAGCTTTGTCATAAAGTCCTGTTTACCCTGTCAAAACATCAGACATGATATCAGCCCCTCTTGTAATTATCATTTTAATTTCCTTACGTTCACTCCTCCTGCCACTGTGAGTGTACTGTGCTGCCACGTAACTCCAGCCTCAACCTGACAGAGTCTGTGGGATATTTCCTGCTTCACTGCCCTGTAATCTGAGGGCTTTTCTTTTCTCAGCATTTGTTTGGATTTGCTACTGAATTTGAAAGAGATTTCCACCCAAAGTGGGATTTTCACCATTTGTAGAAAGTGACAAGAAAAGATTCATATCAGAAAAATAAAACAAACAGCTGCAGGTTTTCGGTGGGTAGATGGTGAGCTAAGCTCTTGGTTGGCAAATTCATAACAGACTGCACAAACGCAGAAAAATAAAACTGCACTGATTTGAATAACTTTAGTTTGTGGAAGGCCCTAAAACTGAGATCCAAACCCAGCAGCTGGGCCAAAACCGGTGCGGCCAAATCAGAGATTAAAACCTGACCCAAGAGTGAATTTCTACTTTACTTCTTTCCCTCTTCCAACTGGGCATTGTTTATATACCTGCAGCATGTGTGGTGAAGACTTCTGGCACAGTGAGAGAGAGAAATGTCTTAACAAAAAGTCCTGAACCCAACATGAAATCCAGTACGTGAGCAGCAGAGTTAGAATTTCAGCAACTGATTTAAGGCTATTATAAAAAATGTCCTGTACACACAATCTAAACATGCACACAAATGCAATGCATACACGCACACCTGCATCTGAAGAGCAGCTTCCTATTCCATCAGCAGCTCTAAATAAACGTGTTTGGTCTTTGTTCGCTTCCCATTAAAACTGCTTCTTTTCACACAAACACACAAATTTTGCCAACGCATTAAGGCCAAGCTGGACAGGAAGTAGGGAGGGGAAACTTGGGGAAGAACAGGAAATGATGTAAATGTTGAGGAATGTCCTCCTGCCGTGTCCATGGCTGCCCACTGAGGAAAACCAGAGTACAGTTGGATCTAACAAAAGGTCTGTGAAAACAGGAAGTAGTATAGAAGGAACATTTCCAGGTCGAGCCGACAAAACATCCCCAGCATTCTTTCCTTTCCAGAAATATATTGGAAAAATCACCCGTCACCGATAAACACAGCAAAAGATGTAAAGAGACAAAAATACTCCTGCTGTTTAACTGGCCGTGACAACATTTTAAAGAGAGGGTGGAGGCCTGAAAGGTCAGACTGGGCAGCAAAGGGAAAGGGAAAACTTTTTTAATAGAGGTTATAGAAGCTAAAAAAAAAAATCTCTTTTGTTTCATAGTTATGGAAAAACAAATGTGTGAATGAGTTCCCCATTCAATATGTATAAAGGATGCAACAATACAGGAAGGCATCATGCTGATTAAGCTGTGTTAGATGATTTCATGCCAAACTACTCATATTTCAGGAGTGAAGAAGCTGCAGGGGAGAGGAGTGTCTTTGCACTACTAACTGAGACCCTGCAGTTACGTCCAAAGTAAACTGGACAGTCAGGTATGGGAACAGTAAATCAAAACTTTCGAGAAAACACCTGTCAGATAATTTTCTCATGGTTTTTGTATGAGATTTTTGGAGTCCTTCAATCGCCAAAGAAAGCCACAAAAATTCAAACCTCTGCTGTTTGCCAAGAGGAAAGTGTGATCTTATAAAGCTTTAGTCAAGAATCAGTTAAGTACCATCCTTTTTAAATGATCTTTTGTTTCTGTTATTTTTCTTTTTTTGCTGCAGTAGTTTTGTTAGACTACACTGCATTCTTTATGATAGTGGATGTCTTAATTAGGAGAAAAATACAACACTAGTTAACAGCACTGTGGGTTCTTTTCACCATCGGTTGGCTTGTTAAAATGCCTATAAAGCATCACCACTGAAATAAAAACTAAAATGGACCCAAACACTCTGCTGTCTTATCCCTCCACTAAACTGCCGGGCAGGCCAGTAAATTCCTGTGGTTTGCCAAATTTAGCCTGCAGGCCTTCCTTTGGCCTGCTCTTCTTTCAGCTGTACAGGACAATGCAACAAGTCTGAACTCAACATATCTTATTAAAAGAAAGAACAATGATGTGAAGGATGGAGGAGTTAATGCAATTAAATCAAAATGTGTGGACAAGATGAATCAATGAATAACTGTGAAGAGCTTTAACATCCTCCTTTGAGTCAAAAAAAACATGAGAATCAAATGTTTTTCATTTCCGGTTTTACACAACTCCTTATTAATCTAATGGAAACCTTTCAAATACAATAAGCCCTTTCATATCAAAGGTTTCCCAAACCAGAGTTCAGTAGAAAAGCTGCACAAAAACACAATTTTCCAGCTCTTTACCTAAGTTGAACAAATCATCATCTCTCCTTGCCAATTCCTTGTTTCCCTCCCCTGCATTTACATCATATAATTAAATCTAACATGTACATTTTTCCTCGCCTGCTCCCTCAGTGAAAAAAGCTCATTTATTCACAAATGCTCCTACAGTAAAATACTGTACGGGGGAACCCCTGTGAGTAATTTCCTGATGTTTCCAAGACAAGCGTATTGGGGATAAGAAATCCATATAGCTACTCTCCATCTTAGTTTAGGTTAAGTGAGTTTAGAAAACTGAGCTTAGAAAAACAAAAAAGGCACACAGGGAAATTTCTCACACTTTCTAAAATACATGCACACACACACACAAGCATGCACGTATAAAAACATACAAGGTGGAGTCGCTAAAGTTTGGCAGAAATGTTTGGACAGATGCCATCTTGGAAGACCAGGGAGTCGCGGTGAAGAAGGAGGGGAGCACAGAAAGGGAGAAGCCCATGAACAGACTGGAGTTTTTGTATACATTTATATGCATACGTATAAAATGTATTGCACAATATAACAGGATGATGTAAACCTGAGAACAGTGTTTCTCTTCAGGTGCCTAAAGACAAAAAGTGAAGGAGAAGGACGTTAAATTGCCGTGTCAAACTAATTCTACCTACACCAACAAGGTTGGTAGAAACACAACACTATTACAGATTTTTATTCATCAACGCACTTTGCCTAAAATTATGAGAAATACTGTATCATCCACGGCCTCTGCTGTGGCCATGGGTGATAAAATCCTAACACACTGCAGGGTGTCCCTCCTGGAGCTCAGCAGAAAGCAGAAATGAGGTGAAGAAACCGAGGTTCCTCATGCTGCTTTGCCCCCTCTTCCATCACCCTTCTCTGTTTTTACTGCAGTTAGGTAATTTTAAGACAAGACTCAGTCTATAAACGTTTATAGCCTGCCATGCTGCTATCATGTGCTGCTGAAAACCTACAGTCGAGCCAAACCTGCCCACTGACCCACCAACATGATGCCTGTCTGTTGTTATGAATGAATGGCAGAAGAGGCTTTTTCTGATCAGCTGATCGGCTCCTCACCTGGTTGTCCTGCTAAAACCTTATCACACACACCAGGTTTCTACATCATGAATAATGACCGGGTCAGAAGAAAAAACAGAGGCGTCCATCCATTTACATGCCATCTCCGTACCAACAGTCCCCTTGTGTTATTAAAAGAGGTGGTAACGAGTTTTGGCTTTTAACTAAGGGTCCTTTTCCACTGTTAAAACTACACAAGTAGAGCTAAGTGTGCATATGTGAGCATTTCATCATCCCTGTGTGTGTGTTGTCTGGCAGCAGGCTGCTACAGTACCTTGTTCCTACAGTAATGACTGAAATAAGGCTGGCAAACGCTGCAGCTGGTAACTGGCACAGAGCCAGGGTCAAAGTGCCACAGAGTCCCACCCAATACCGAAGCTGAGATCGGTGATTAGTGTCAGAAACTTGTCAATCAAAGTGAGTTTAATTCATATGTGAGAGGCCGTGTCAGGCTGCTGCTGCCAACATACAAATCTCATGTCTGTATTTGGCTTAAAGAGAATAAATTGCACAGAAATCAAATGGAAACACACAGACTCATTCACAGAAACCTGCGCAGATCAAAGGACGTTTTGATTGTGAATGTCATTTTCACAAGCTCTTATTCATGCAAGTGTTTTAAACCCAAATATGGAGATTTTCATGTTTTCACTTTTGTTGATTCGTGCACATGCTGAGAAACTTCCAGTAACTCTTCAGCTTTTAAAAAAACTTCCAAATCCTATCAGGAAAGGTCAAGGTTTAAAATATAAATGATGAAAATGAAAGTTAGTTATGCCCAGAATAATTTTATCTGAAGAAACAGTTTTGTTTCTTCAGATTAAGATAAGGAATAACCAGAGAAATGTGTAGCATGTATGGTTAATGGTGCACACATGTCATTACACACACACACACAAAATATTGGGAAAGCCCCAAAACTCCCTGTACATACCAGACACACACAGTGAATTTAGGTGTGTGGGTTTCTAATAACCAGTAGCATTCCTAAAACAATCTACTGTATGTTTGTCCATCTGTCTGTTTGAGTCTGTGAATGTGCATTTATACTGTATATGTGTGTGTGAATGCTGGTCTGAGTGTGTGTCTAACAGCATTAGACAGGCGTCTGCCTGCTGCAGAAACAGGAGCAGAAAACCCAGCAATGACTGCTGGACGGCTGATCTGGTTTCAAAGCCAGAACAAGATGTGTTGCTGCCAAACAGCTGTCTGAAGCTGTCTGAGAGGACAAAGTGATAGTTGTAACACCAGGAAAATCTTCCACACTGGTTTTAAGTGTGAGACCAGTTGAGTAGAACAGAAAATATTAACATTAACGTGACTGTAAATCTGAGAAAAATAACAAAACATGGAAAAGGTGAAGTTTCTTTTTCTTTAAAACATTGTTCAAAATACACTATAATCATTGTGGACATCTGCTGCACTTCCACTTACATCCACTAAGTGGCAAAAACACAGCGTGTAAGGGGGCTACCATAGCATTAAACACTTGAAGACGACTTAAAGATGAAAAAATAAATCTGCAGCCCAGATGATATCATTTTATCTCAAAACAGAAGGAGGAAAATAAAAATCATATGAGGGTGATAAGGGAAAAGAAACTGAAAATGCCCCCTTGAGATCAGCTGCTCTGCTCCAAACCATTTAGCTGACACAGCACATTGTTGAATCTGACCTCAGATCTGCAGATATCCACTTACTCCAAGTTCATGTTAAGACGCCAACTAGACTTAAGTTCGCAGAATGAACATGTTCCTCTCATTAGTTCTGCTTCCAGAGTCTGAAATACCAGCACCGGACTGGGAGGTGCAGGGTGGGAAAAAGGAACAATTAACAATTTCTCCTCCTGTGCCAATGTATATATTAACAAAGGATCAAATGACTGTGAGTAATGTGAAAGGTGTTCAGTATATGTCAATGTTGTGTTTACAGGCTGTTTCTGGGTTTACTTTTAGTTGAACTCAGGTTGAAATATACTGGAAGTTTCCTTTAATGAGGACAGAAATCCTGGGCTGGAAACTGAAAACTTCATTTATCTTCTTATTCACTTGTTTAATTTCAGATTTTTTAAATGACTACAAACACACACAAACAGACATCCACTCCCCCGTGCTCATCAGAGTTTATCGGCTTCCCTTCTGGCACCCTGAAGGTCAAAGGTGACTTCCTGTGAAACACTTTCTATCTGGGAACATTGCTTTCATGTGTGTTTGCATGTCTGGCTCGCAGATTCCTGAGAGACCGGGGAAGAGCACAGTCACCTCCTTCTCGTCTCCTCCCTCACCTTCCTTCCCATTTCGGTGAGTCAAAGTCAAAGACTGCACAAGTGTCGGTAAAGAGAGAAAACAAAACCATGGCCGACAAACACACATCCATTTTTGGAAAACTCAAATGCGCAAATATTCACTTTGAAGTTTTGAAACTATTTATAGATATTTGATGTGGGTGTCATCTGTAATTATATCCTTTGTGTAACTATTTTAAGTGTTTTTACCTCCTGATTATGAGCTTCAGTATCCTGTACGACCCCTTGATGAGGATGAGGGCTTCTTGTCTGCTGCCGTAGAGGGCAGATCCGTTTATGTTAATGAGTTCGTCACCAACTTTCAGCTTCTTGCAATGGGCCGCCTTCCCTCCATCCTCGATCTGCAGACAAAGACGGGAATTGGTTGAGATGAGAGAGAAAAGTTGGAAGGCAAACAGAAGCACATTCAGATTAAGAAAAAAAAAAATAATCGTAAGAATAAAAAAGTCACTCAAGGATACATCCACGCTGCCAAGCCGACTCCTTTAAACCCATTTTTCGAGACATTTTTCTTAAACTGTCTCTGTCCCCATGGTAACAGCACCCTAAAGAGCATCTCCAAAACAGCCCGGACCAAAACATCCCACAGAAACCCATCACATTCCCCTGTAATGGATTCTGTGTGTGTGTTTGCCACAGTCCTGACTGCGAGTCACACGGGGGTGAAGCCTGTGTTGTTAATGCATTGCTGGGATGTTTCAGTGCGCTTTTCAGGCAGCGGAGGGGTGAAACATTGATGAATCTGCGGTGCAGTGCGGTGTGAGGTTTGAGTTCAGCCATAAATCACATCAACAGACGCAAAGAAAGACGGGACGAGAGAAAGAAAGAGAGAAAGACAGGAACACCCACAGATGAAAGGGCTAACTGACCGATTTACTCACTGGACCGCCGACAGGAAAAGAAGGGGGCCAAGAATTAGTGGTGGATGTGATTAGTTTTAAAAAAGAAAAATCTATTTGGCAATATGTCACTTTACAGACACAAAAAACAAACATCAGCTCTGAGAGAGAAATAAGGAAAACATAAATGTTCCTCAAAGTACATGAAACAAAAACAGATGCCATATTTCCATCATGTTTCCCACTTTTTTAATCTTCATCTTGTTGTGTTTGATTTTTTTTTGCACAGAGTAAAAACCAAAATACAAATGAAAGCAGCAACTATTTTTTTTATAATATTTTCTTTTAGTATTAACAGCCATTTTCGACTGAACAAAAAAGTGAGGTCCTGTTTTTTCCACAGTTCCGTACGCAGGTTAGAATTAGGGTTTTTTAACCTTCCCTTTCACATATCAATCCCAGGTGAATTCCACCATTAACCCAATATAAATCCTTCAGGGGGCGTCTATAAAGGAACAAAATCCTGATTATATAGTGTGAAAATGGATTGCAGACTTGTCCCTCCTTCTTTCCATCATTCATTCATTCATTCTCTCACTGCTGCTGCAAAAATCAAAGGAATGCATGTCATGGAAACACAGGTCTTATTTTACGGTTTAAGTATTTTACAGACACGCAGCGGGGAACTCTGCCTTGTGAGCCAACTCAAACATAAATGGAGATCTTTCACATATTAACTCATGCTTTCTGCCATGTTCTCCTGGGCCTAATGCTGTCACGAATTCTGACTTCAAAGGTTAATATTTTAAAATTTGATCCTGCTGTAATCCCACTCCAAACATGGAAAACCCCGAAGCAGCCAACCACATTTGAACCGGGTAGATTCATCACAACATTTTGTTTTGATGATGGTCGGGTTTGTGTTCGTGAAAGCCAGTTTCATCTTTTGGTATTGTTGACATTTTATAAACCAGTTTAGGTGGACTGGAATCCAGTTCAAGACCTGGCAGATGATTTGACGAAGTTGCTAAATATGTGGCTCTGGGGAACTCTGCTCTGACTGTTTCAGCCAACTGAAGATTAAGACCCATCTCATCCTTCTCTTTCCTCTTATTTGATCGGTTTTTAATCAGCACTGACTCAAAGTGGTACCAAAGCTTCAGTTACACCTGAAATACTTTGTCGAGGATCTTGATGTTAGCAGAATAGTAATCTGTCATTTTGGCATGGATAACTGAGGAAAGGAATGAGGGAAGGACACAAGGAGGGGAAGAGGAAGGGAGGATGATGAAGATGTAGTGAATAAACTCAGAGGAAAAGGAGGAGAGGATGAAGTGCGGAAGGGCAGGAGAAGAACAGAAAGGAAGGGAGGCAGGATGGCAAGGTGAGGAAAAGCAGAAGGAAAGTATGAGGAGAGAGGAAGGGTGGGAAGAAAGTGTAAGGATGAAGGGTGGGGGCAGAAAAAAACACTATGAAGTGAAGAAGTGAATAAAAGAAGAAGGAAAGGTAATAAGAATGAAGGAAACAGAGGGAGACAGAAACTGAGATGAAGGCAGAAAGAGGAGAACAAAAAAAAGTCAGAGAGCAAGGGCAGAAAGAAAGGAGACAAGAGGACAAGAGATGGGAAGAAAAAAGGAAGACAAGGAGGAAGGTGTGGGTCAGTGTTAGTTTTAGCAAGGGCGACAGAAATGAGACAAAAACTAGATGTAAAACAGGTGAAAGAAGCAAAGGAGGAGACAACCTCAGGAGAGCAGTCTGTAATCTGCAAAACACACACACACACACACACACACACACACACACACACCTGTGGCTTTTACTGTATATACTTAACACAGCACGCAGGTATGTGGTGCATAATTAGAGAATGGTAATAAGAGAGTTTATTATGGGCAGAGCAGGCAGATGTATGTGAGTGTGTGTGTGTGTGAGTGTGTGTGTGTGTGTGTGTGTGGCTGATGAAGTCATTAACCAAAGCTCATTTCTTGACAAAGGAGAGTTTGGGAGCTGTTAGTCGTTGCCGGTTAACATCATACTTTTCCACACAGAGAAAAGCAGGACAGAAAACAGACGGCCAACTTTCCACAGAGGACGACCAGAGTCTGACATTACTGGGAAGCAGGATTAGGATCCCTGGGTCATACTATCACAAACCACACACACACACGTTAACAGTACATCATGTCACTGATAAAAACCAATATGTTTTATATGTTTTATAGTTTCGTTGCCTAATAGAAACAAAAATCTGTTAATGTGTTGCTCACATGATACATCACAAAACCAGCTCATATGTTTTTATTTTTATTTTTATTAATTTACTCACTGCATTACACAGCTGTTCAGTTTTTTGTATTGATGAACTGTGCACAGATTGTTGTGTAACAAACTGCAGAAAGTCTTTTTAACACACTCAGCAACATGTGCCATTATTCAAATGTCAAACAGTTTTAAATAATCTGCAAAAAGACCAAACTGCCAGAAAGCAGAACAGTTCCAGAGATAAACTTTCTGTGCACAGTGAAGAAAACAACTCCGGGGCGAGTTTTTCAGCGGCAGTATCGGTGCTTTGGCGGCGGCTGAGTTTGCGCGAGAGTTCCTGGATTTTTGAAGATGTTCTAAGTGAATGAATTTCGTGTCAGAGCAGTGAAAACTGATGCACGGCTCAGTCCACATGAACCGAATGAAAAACTGAACTCAGTATTGAAAAATATGAGTTTCCAGTTGTAAAAACTGCAATAAACCACTAATCAGCTGATTCTGGGTCAGTTTCAAAGCACATTAGCTCAGTTTCGCTTCAGTCTGACCTACATGCCCGTGTAGAGTGTGTGTGCGAGTGTGTGTGTGTGTGCCATGTTGCTGTGGGATGTCCAGACGGGATGAGGTCAGACGGAGAAGAATACCCTCTCTGTGTGCTGAGACACACACACACACACACACACACACACACATCAGGCAGACACACCCTTTTATTTTTAGATTCAAGGAGTGACTTCATGACGTCAAGTGTGTGTGTATGTTTGTGTGTGTGCGTGTGCATGTGTGTCTTTTACAGTGGCATGGTGCCCGTTATTGTGCCCTGGAAAAAACAGGAATCCCCTCAGTGGTCACAGGTTGTCATCACTCAGCTATCACCTGACACACACCCACACACACACACACACACACACACACACACACACAAAGACACTGCAAACTACACTGAACAACAGCCTCTTTATCAAAAACTGAAACGATCATCATCTCCAGCCTGAAGATCATTAACAGTGCGGTACACAATGATCCTGAGCAGTGTGTGTGTCTGTGTGTGTGTGTGTCTGTGTGTATTTGTACAGTTCTGAGAGAGATGATTAACAATATTAAACTTAAACTTCAATATTAAACAGCAGGAGTCACTCAAGTTGCCTTACAGTACACATCTGTGTGTGTGTGTGTGTGTGTGTGTGTGTGTGTGTGTGTGTGTGTGTGTGTGTGTGTGTGTGTGTGTGT
>JBBMJY010000016.1:1795442-1841511 GCA_037833715.1 Toxotes lorentzi | reverse complement strand
GTGTGTGTGTGTGTGTGTGTGTGTGTGTGTGTGTGTGTGTGTGTGTGTGTGTGTGTGTGTGTGTGTGTGTTTCCAGATGACTGAGCCAGGCTTTTCCATTCCCCGCTGTGGTGAATATGGATGCACACCGGCCAACATTTACACCACCACTGCTGCGACTTTTCAACAGAGTGGGCGAGAGACAGTGAGTTAAAGACGGAGGGAGAGCAGAGGCTGTATGTCAGTCGGCCTAATTATGCACTGGACAGAATACACACACACACACACACTCGGAGACCACCCCCAGCAGAACGCACACCAATAATTACTTGCAGTAATTCAAAAGATACACCCTCCTTATTTCCAGCAGCTCACCGCCCGCAGCGTGAAACCGTGAGAAGAGGCCGGGAGGAAACGTCAGCCCCCACAACTTTATCGCACAAGACGAGGTCATGTCAAAATCTGTAAGCGCACCCTAAACCTCTGACAAAGCCCTCACACTTCCACGGTACACACACCTAAAAGACAGACTAACCTGAAGTAACAGCAGACCACCGCAGACTACAGCTCCCATACTCCCTCAGTTTCTTTTCTGTTAGTTCAAGAGGATTCTGCTGTTACAAAAAGGGTCACTAACCTATAAGATATGTGACAAACAAGCACAGAGAAAATACAAAAATCTTTTCATTTCAAGGATTCCCACGTCCCACAGACAGCCCACCCCACTGGAGAGGTTTTAGTCGTCTGTCAACACTTTACCGTCCAGTGAATGAAGTAACAGGAAGATGAACAGAGCCTCGTTTCGTTGGGGGATCCCCCGGGGAACCCCTTTTAGCACCCCTGTGGGAACCCTTTGACCTCCAAGCTCGAGGACCCAACTGCTGCATTAGATTATATAGGGCTTTTTATTCATAGACTGTGACAGCTGACAAACATCAACCAGCGCCGGATATTTGCTTTAGCTTTGGGCAATAACTTTTTATTCTCTGCACAAGAGGAGGCGGAAGAGTGAAGCTTCAAATCTAAAGTGTAAATGCAGAGTGGAGGAGCAGGAAAAACAGTTTGCACAGACTTCTTGAGTTGAAAAGTTGCAGTGGCACGTACGAATGAGGGAGCCGTCTTACAAGTCTACAAACTGACCACAATTGTTGTTTTGATGGAGCTGGAGTGTTGCAACAACCACATCCTTACAAAATACAATTCCCATTGTGAATTTGAGGGTGATGCTATAAAAAGATGAAGCCAAAACTGTAAATATACACAGAAGCATTAAGAAGATACTATGTGAATTTAACACAGTGCAGTATAAACACACTCCAACTACAATGGACCCCTGTGACGGTTATATATGTTAATATCACTGAGTTATTGCAGGATTTTACTGTTGTAGTTGCAGCTGAGGTGGAGTTTCATTCAGCTGCAACTAAGGGCTATTTTCTTTATGGATTCACCTCCTGAATAGGTTCCTGATTGATTGTTTGGTTTGTAAAAATGTTTAAAAATAGTGAGAAATTCCATCGCAACTACCCAGAGACCGAAATCTAAGTCAGAGGCCTTGTTTGTTTTGTCCAAAAAGCAATATTGTTAAAAACCTTTAAAAACAAAACAAGCAGCTGCCAACTGATCTTCAGCAGAGCTGCAGCTTTCACTCATTTTACAGACAAAACGATTCATCAAAAAATATACTGCCAGGTTAATCAATAATGAAAATGATCGTTAGTTACAGCTCAACTCTTCATATGTGTTGTACGCAAAAATCACACGTGTGTAAAGTAACTTGTAACGGAAGCAGTCAAATGTAGTGGAGTACAGGTACTCATGTAAAGTACTGAAAGCACTTAGTTCCACTGCACCACTGCTTTTTAAGCAGTTGAAGTCTTTGTAATTGAGATTTTTCACAGGTATATGAATGCACGTACTGACAGCTGCTGTGGTCAACTCACTTTGGTGATGATGAGCGGCTCGCCGTGCTCCAGTCCCCCTTTCAGCGTGAACCCCCAAGGCGCGCCCCCGCTCAACTGGACCTGAATGTGGTGGAAAGAGACGAGCTGCTCAACCGTTTCCATCCTCTCCCTCCGGACCGTTATTTTCCTCTTCTTCCCCCCCTCTGTCTCTCTCTCTCTCTCTGTCGGTGTGTTAGCGGGGCTGAGTCGTTGCTAGGTTAGCGGCGCCGGTAGCGGCTTCTCGGCTTCTCCATCACCGCTGTAACGACAACAACGAACGGATGGATGGATGTGTGCAGGGACGGAGGGAGTGTAACTGGAGGAGGGGGAGGGCAGAAACTTTGACGAACTTTGTCAAGTTACGGCCAAGTTGTCTGCTAAAACTTCCGGTGAAGATTTTTTTTTTAATCGAAACTTTTAAAAAAGGCGGACGCTGGGGTGTTTTACTGTTTAAACCTCGGGCAGTATTTGATCACATCATGCTACCAGTTGTTTATTGTCATATCTTTAACTAATGACCCGCACATTTCCACAAAAAAAGTTTAACGCTTTTACTTTGATAACTACATCAAGGATTTCCGGTATTACTGTCGCCAGTTTGACGCAGCTGCAAACTTTGGGAAAACTTCCCAAAGCGAGGTAGGCAGGCCCCGCCCACCTTTCGAACGGCGGGATGTGATTGACAGAAAGGTCAGCCAATAGTAGAGAGGTTCTGGCGGCAAACATCCAATAAGGAACGCTTATGGGAGTGGCTACCAGGGCAACAACCGCTGTATTGTGGTAGCATTAGGGAAGGTCAGGGCGGCAAGTAGAGCCAAGTAACTGCAGCATGTTAGGCACTGACCAAGTGAACATTATAGGTTAGCTTTCATCCTCATATTTGAAGCAAACAAACTGTAGAGCAAAACTACAAGTCCCTAAATAAAAGCTAGATAATATCTTACAAATACTTTTGATCACCTCAGGCTTAATATAAAAACAGAAACCTGAAACCCTGAAAACTAAAGGAGGCAGAGCATTTCATAAAGCATTTATCTTGTATCTAATAATATTTGCTGTCGTATTGATTTTATTTTTAATTTGCTGCCCTGTGTGAAGCACTTTGTGACTTCCAGTCTGATGCTATGGACCACAGCAAGCAAACAACAGGACAAAATGAGACATACATGTGCATTTATAAGTACTGATAGTGAGTAATTCGCTTCCGTCCGGCAGGACAACGCCACAGTATGTGGATTAAATCAGAGATCAAAGGAGCTTGAGACTCCTTATGTAATATTTTTGATTGTATAACTCAAAATCTCACTGGCTTAAATGTTGTTTAAGGTTCCTTCATATCTGCAAAGGAGAGCGACACCTCTTAGTCTTGCATCCACTGAGTCTAACCTTTGATGTGATGTAGAACGCTGACTGACAGAACTGAATCAGGACTATTACAAAATGTAAAGACTTTATTAATCTGTCCACAAACTGCTGTAACTCTCATTTTATAAGTGAAAGCAAAGATTGTCAAAGCTGTCGTCCATCCACACTGAGGTTTTGCAGACCTGCAGCATGAGCACCTACAGTGCATGGGCCCACAGGCCAACAACAACATTTGGTGTCACGTCCCACGCATTTCTAAAGTCTTACCAATCACACCAGTCTGCTTGTCGAAGCACCATATTAAGACACATTTAAACAAGCAATTACAAGCTCTCAAAAGTGTTACATAAGACAAACCTGGTGCCATTTTTGTTAATTTTCCACTCCAGCGATAATCAGCTGCAGTAACACAATTTGTGTGGGTTTATTTAAGCTCTCTTGCAACAATTTATAATCAGCAATTATGTTTTGAAGAGTTACTCAATAAGATTTTCTTTGTCCGTAACAAAGCAGACTGTACATTACAGTTTCGGTATTTAACTGGTACAGATACGAAAAACGTCTGCCAGTGAAGATGCAACAGGAAGTGGAACCAAACCTTTGGAAAATGGCTGCAAAACCACCATCGCTGGCACTTACGTCAAAACGAAATCCAACAGTTCACAACAGCTCACACTCTTGATTTAGATTATTTAAAGGGAGCTATACATAGCTTATTTGTTCTGTATCTGTTTTCACTTGTTAATGAACCACCCCAAACACTGCGAAAAAAAAGACTAATTTAGGCCATTTAAATGATGTGACGACAAGGCTAGCAGGGTGTAACCGCTGAAATGACGCGTGAGCACTCCCAAATCAGAATAACAGGTGGTTTCTCTTCTCTTCACGCTCCACTGAGCGTGAATGATTTATCTTCTCACCTACTCTCTGAAACAAAGTGAATGTGTTTCTCAAAATGTGGAACTATTTGTTTAAAAAAGGATGGCATCTTCATACAAAGCTGATTGTAATTTTTCTCTATAAACAAACACTTTACACCTTCAGAAACGTTTCTGTTTAGTAAATAAACCTTCCTGGTCAGCTATTAAAGCTGCCTTATAATGTACAACATGTAAACAATACACACAGTCATTCAGCCCAAATCTCAAAGTGGAGCTTGCTACAGAATTTCTGGTTTTTAAAGTTGAAGCTGAAACAGTTGCTTCTGCCTCTATTGGTGAATTTTTGTTGGGAATAAACATTTATAATGTGTTTTTGCTTCAGCAGCTCTTATGGTCATTTTCTCTCAGTCTCACGTAGTTTGGAGTTTTCCCACACTCTCTCTCTGCGAGCTGAAAAGATCGGGATTGGAGATAATCACTGTTGTGGAATGCCACCACACTGCAGTGCCACTTAACTGAATGCGTGTGCATGAACGAGTGACTATCTTTGCTTGTGTCAAGAGAAAGAACAACTGAAGAGCGACAGATAGAGAGAATCAAAGAGAAAGGGAGACAGATGCAAACATGCCCAGACATCTCAATTTTGGTCCAGACTACGAGGAGTTTGTTTTGGTCAGATCAGACAACCTTTCTGTTCCTTCTAAGGTTTTTTTGTCTGAACTGTAATATTTGGTTTGGTGGTGAGAGCTTCTTTCATGTGAGATCGTGTTCCTCCCTGTTGAGAACAATTCATTTAGCAGAAGCTGGGTTATTCCAAAGGCTTCAAATTATCCGAGTACAAACAAACAACATATCAAAAAAGAATTAAAAACTGCAACCAGACTCTTCCAAAATAGCCAAAGTCTGGGAGTTGTCCAAATACAAAAACTACACCACAGTGCATGAAAATATTCAAGATGGTACCAAACACAAAGAGAATCAGTAACACATTACTCTTAGGGCTGAAACTGAGTTGTGTTTCAGAATTTTCATGTGACTACATTTCAAATCATTATGACGGAGTAAGTTTTTATTTGCAGAAAAATCAGTCAATCCTGGTTGAAATTGGTGCAGTGGTGTACTTCTACCACCTGATGGCGCCGATGTGTTTATGTAAGTGTGTGTCTGTGTGTGATTTACTGAAAAGGAAATTTACAAACAAGGCAGAAAAACCGTGGTGTTAAAATTCCATAAAGCGCTTTACGTTTACAGATTACATTTTTATGTGTTTGACTGTGTTAAATTGTGTTTGGAAATGATTAATTAAATAGGACCAAAAAACATAACAGTTTTCTTATTCCATGCAGAATCATGTAGCTGCTGAAGTGAAAAGAATACACAGAAAGGGTGGTGTCGTGCCACTTTCACGCACCTTTACGCACTAAACACGTGGCTTCCTTGCGCTCCTGTGGGCGGCTCAAGCACAGCCGAAGGGTTAATTGGGGTCACCGTCAATTTCAGGAAGTTGATTGTCATGTTCAAAATGGCCAGCGATCAGGTGAGCCTGTAAATCGCGCCCTCGGCCGTGCTGAGGATGGTTGCCAGTTATGCCCTCGTTGGTGGAGCTCACTAGCACAAGAGGTGTTATAACCAACATGAGGGCGACCCGCACCAAACACAGCTTCGTGCGTGTCTGCGTCCTGTCCTGTTTTATCTTCCTGTCGTGTTCCACCTGCACCGGAATCGTAGCCGGGCGAACAATGGCCTCTCATCACCCCACGCTGAAGCGCAGCCGTCGGAGTCATCAGAGCGCAAAGCACACAGGCGCGCACCACCGGCCGCTGACGGACGAGCAGAAAGGGGACCAGTCCGTGCAGTTCATGCTCAGTTTGTACAGGAGCGCAGCCGAGCCGGACGGCAGGCCCAAGCAGCACCGAAAGTTCGGCTCCAACACGGTCCGCCTGCTGAGACCCTCGGCGTCGTCGGTGCACCACTTGCCAGCGTCGAGAGGTGAAAGAGCCAGTTTACTAATCACCTAAATATCTGCATCTAATCTTATACATTGGCAGTGGTTATCAGTTGGATAACTTTATTTGCAGCCAAACACCCAGCAGAGCAGCCTTTAAAAAGCAGGACTGCTGGCTGTTTGAGTTTTCTGGTTGCTGGTATAACTGAGGGTGGTTGAATTCTCTGTTTTCTGTAGCTGTGTAAAGGCTCATGTTTCAGTCTAATGAAGCTTCTGGTTTGTCTGGTGTTTATGAGGCTCGTTGCAGTGCTCATTTCATGCTTTCTCTTCCTCTGTTCCTTCATCTCTCCTTCAGACCACCACTACACCTTCACAGTACAGTACAACCTTGACACTCTTCCCTCGGAGCAGCTGATCAGAGCCTCTTTCATCCATCTCCGCTCTTCATCGTCTCCCTCCTCCTCCACCACAACTTCAAGCAGCACCCAGGCCCATGAGCCGCCCCGCTGCAGAGCTCAGATCACCTCGGTCGGCCCGGAGAGCCTGGTCACCCTGGAGCCCCATCAGCAGTGGACAGAAACAGACATCACCGGACACGTCCTGCAGAGGAAGGACTGGGGTGCGGGGGAACGCTTGACCCTCTCTGCCCAGTACTGGTGCACAGAGCCGGGGCTTGCTGAAGAGGACAGGAGCCTCTGGTGGTGGTGGTGGACTCATCTTCGAGGAAGACGGAGAGAAGAACCTCACCTCGAAGTCCCATCTCTTCTTCTGTACTTAGAGGAGGAGAGGGAAGTGAAGGACTGGATGGGGGAGTTGTTAGGGGCTGAAGGGGAAGACATCATGAAACAAATAGGGCAGTGGCACCCTTCAGTTCACCGCCACCGTCGCTCCAAAGACTCCCCATCTTCAGAGCCAAAGGATCCTTCACTGGACGCTCTGAAAAACGCTCCTACTTCTTCTTCCTCCTCCTCCTCTTTCTCCACCTCCCCCTCCGCCTCCATCATCTCTGACATCCCCAACTACAAACGCAAAACCAGCATGCCCAAGAACCGCTGCAAGCTCCACTCGTTCCGCCTCTCCTTCGATGAGCTCGGCTGGGGTCACTACTTCATCGCCCCGCCGGTGTACAACCCTCGGTTCTGTCAAGGCGACTGCCCGAGGGTTCTCCACTATGGCTACCATTCCCCCAACCACGCCATCATCCAGACGGTCATCAACGACCTGGGCGTCGGGGACGTCCCTCCTCCGTCCTGCGTGCCTTATAAATACATGCCCATGAGTGTGCTGGTTGTGCACAAGAAGAAGGTGGAGTACAGGGAGCTGGAGGACATGGTGGCCGAGTCATGCACGTGCCGCTAAAGACTCGGGATCAGACTTTAATACGCTTTGCGCTGAGAGAAGAGACTGAAGGGGGCAAATTTGCTGGGTCATTTGTTTGATCTACAGCTTGGAGGTTCACCACAATGAGCTCGAGACTGGAAGGAGGAAGTTGTTGTGGTTTCAGATCTTCACCATCCCTGTTAAAGCACTTTAAAAGGCAGCTGCTGAATGTGAACTATGGGCTGTGCAGACGGGAAGAAGTCCCTACTCTCTGATTTAATCACTGTTGAATAATTGTACTGTGATTCTAATCTGGTAGAAAACACTGTGCAAGTGAATGTGCTGGTTGCTAAGTTCAGTGGCTATAGTGTTATTTTTCTACTGAAGTTGAAGGTTGCCGTTCATTCTGAGGAGTAACTTAACAAACTTGATTTAAGTGGTAATTTGACTAAAACAAGCTAAACTTAAATTTTAGGTCTCTTCACAAATGAAACGTTTGCTGATACTTGATAAACTTAACATCAGTGGCACGTCTTAAGAAAACCTTAGGAGTAACACTGGTTTGTTTGTGTTATTAAACTGAAGACAAACATGTAGAACACATCTTCAATTTTCAGCCTCAAACCACAGTCATCTAATGAATATTTTCTTTCTTCTGCCCATCTGTGTGTTCATTCTCTTTTTTTTTTTTTCCTGTATCTTTCTTTTCAAAAATGATCTGTTTCACATCGGGGCTCTCTAAAAGCAAAAAAAAAAAAAACAAAAAAAAAAAAAGCGTGTAGAAGAAGAAATGTTTCTGGACAACATGAAGCCTCTGTGTGAAGCCATGTTCCTCTGTGAGAAGTTAGACACTGCTCAAAAGTATTTTATTGGATGAGGGGTCGACCATGTTGCATGTAACTGTAAAGGTCTTGTGATGTTCCGTTTTTGCTGTTTACAGTCTGACGTTTAGCATTTTGTACATATTTATAATGGGAGGGTTCTTGAAAAACATGTGCTGCTACTGGCCTGTCTTATAGAAATAAACCAAATGAAGGATTGTGAAGTGTAACAGTGTTGAATGTTAGAAGACAAAATTATTGTGGTGGAAAAGAATGCAATTTTTATTACGAGGGCAAATGAATAATAAAATAAACTGCATGTTTTCTAAAGCCTAATTTATTCTCTGCGTTGATGTTTTTGTTTATTTAAAAACTAGAATTATTTGCTTTTTCTAAATTGAACATTGAACTTTAAATCTCAGGGCTGGTCGAGATGGATGAGCTGGAGAGCTAGGAAGATCATGGTGAATGACCAAAAGCTCCAGAACAGTTTCTGAACCTTGTGGCAAAATCATTTTGGAAATAGAAATATTTAAATTAGGAATTCAACATTCTGAGAAATGAGCTTTTTCACTTTTGCCAAAAACCTTAGTGTAAAAATTATGTTTGGCAGCAAATCCAATGAAAGCGCTGGAATTTGTCCTGGTTGCAGCTGTGCAGAGACAGCAGACACATTTCTATTCTTTTATTCCATAAAGCACAGAATCTATGCATAAATCCTTTGTTTTCTCCCTTTTAAGTTAATTTACAGTAGCACAATGTTAATAGGACACAAAAATCTGAAGACATTGCATTAATGCAGAACATCCAAGAGATGGCGGCATTCACTAAGACTGCAGATAAATTTTAACTCCAGTAGAATCCGATTTATTTTCTCACTGGTTTTCTTCCTCAGAGGAAAATTAAAAGAAAACATTTGAAACATTTAAACACTAAGTTAACTTAAAGATGTTTTTACCCCAATAGATATTGTGTGTTTATTGTGCATTATATATCTGGTTTGCACTCAGTGATCTGTCTGAACTCTGCATTGAAAGTTTCATAAACCTTATTTTTTGTTTGCTTGCCTCTTGTTTCTCCTTGACCTCCTTATCAGAAGAAGCCTTTGAGGAAGGTCGTGTGAGATATGAAGGAAAAAAGGTCAAACTAAACAACCCTTTGACATAAATGTGTAGATAACTTATGTTGTTTCCACTTTTTTGAACCAGGTAGGAAAGGTTGAAAAAAAAAAACATATTCTTCTATGTCTTGAATTATGGAATTCTCCTCCCTTCCTTCTCCATTATTCTATGATTTAATGCTCTGACCCTCGTCCTTTTTACTTTATTGTGAGCAAGTGATCAAGATAAAAAGATGAATACAAATTATATTATAAATTTATTGTAACAGTAACTGCTTATCATGCTCCGTCCTCTCTGTTGCTCGCTTTCACATGCAAAAGTGCCTGTTATATAAAAACACAACATAAGCTTTCAAAAGGAATAAACAGAAATTGAATCAATGCATAATGTCACATCGACAGCCAGCTCCCCAGGTGCTGCATCACCAACCGAAACTTCTCCTTTTTCTAACTGAATCCAGTGCGAGGAGCACAAAAAACAAAACACGATACAGAAATCTGTCATGTGAAATAACTAAAGAATGGGTTGTGTTTGATCTCTGAATACATGTTCAGGGCCTTTAAACTTTACTGGAAATCGTGAACCATCATTTTGCAGATGAAGGACAAGGCCAGCATCACCGTGCTATGAAATGCCCTTTGCTCTGTATTAAACAGGTACAGTAAGTGGGTCACAGAGCAGTCATTCCTGCATCTCTGTTTCCTGATGCACCTGTCCCTGGATATCTATGTGGGTTGATTGAAGCACAAACACACGAAGCACAACGCGCACAGCCATGCAAATATAGATACAAACGAGCATGTGCATGTGATAAGGTGTGACATACTTGGCTGTGTGTAACATCAGTACAGTTTTGTTTTTCACCTTTTTATTTCTGTCTATTTCTACTTATTTTGCAGATGCATGGTTTCAGGATCTTTACTGTGCACTACAAATGACCAGGCCGCCTCTCAGGTGGAGGTTACAGTGAGCTGTGATGTTTCCTTGTTATTCCCTTGTTACTTCCCTGAGGCACAGTGAGGCCTTGACAGTATCTTTCTAAACTTGTGGATCAGTGTCAGTGGGGATTTATTCAGCTTACAGTAAAAAACAAGTGGAGATAGATCGCTCTTACTTCTCTGTTTGCAGACAGATCCCCAGCATGAAAATGAGCCATTAACAGTGATCATTTTAGAGGTTACATGGAGCCATGTTACTGCCTAAAATCATTATACAAAATTACATTTTCTGTCTCAAAACAAACCAAAATTCCTTCTTTAGGTGTGTTAACATGACTCGACAAAGTAAATCGCTGACTGAGCTGACTGAATCGCTGAGTGAGATTTATGAGAAATGAATGTTTAATTCAGGAATAGTTGTGTGTCTTCTTCTTATTGTGCCAGAGGATCTGCAGTGGTGGTCTGTCACAGACTTATTTTATTACCCAGTGACTGGAAAGCCTCGGTTTTACAGGACCTCCCTGTCAGTTTCCTCAAGGGATATTGTGTCTGTGTGTGTGCCTGAGTGTGTTGTTTTGTCCTTCTCATCCTAATCTTCTGTGGCAGATGTTGTAATGTCCTGAAATCGCACACACACACACACACAGAAGCACATTTTAGCAATACAGATTCCCATAAACGTCACACTCGGAAGTGTGACGCGGAGAAGCAGTGACCTGTCATTAATCACATCAGACGGAAGCCAGGACATGAGTCAGCCACACAGACATCAGTGTTTGCATTTACTGTATGCTGTGTCATTGTTTTCATACACTATGCCTGGAATTAGTGAAGCTCAATAATCTCTATGGTGAAGACCATGAAGTATCTAAGTGGTGAAAAGCAGCAAACGCTCACATTTGAGAAGCTGGAAGCTTTAATTGTTATTGATTACTTCTCTATTGTAACTAACCAGTACTCATTGAACGAATCAGGCCAAATAGAGACATTTAAAAGGTTTCTGATTCTCTGAATGGGCAGACGCCAGTGGCCCCTCTGCATCATGAACCCATGAACCTGTGATCAGTGCAGCCATGGTTGACAAATCGCCAGAGCACACAAAAACAGAACAGTCAACAAAGCTCCTTTGTTGAGTCCTTTGTTGAGTCAACAGAGTCAAATCAGCTAACGCAGCACATTACTGATAAATGGCTATAAATATGTACGTTACATGAAAAGCTGGGAAGAAGAAAGTAAACACTGAGTTCTACAAAGAGATGAAGACAATCATCAACACCTTCAGTCAGACATGAAAACAATCACCGGACCTTACACAGTGTTTAATTTAGCTAAATGAAACATGGATTCCTGTATGATAGGGGAATAACAAAGACAACATCTGTGTATTGATTTGGATGTTAAGTCTGTGGACTATTTATGGTCCTTTTTTATCTTTTAGCTGAGCTCTGTGAATTTTTCATAATCACTTCATACAGAAGCTGTGGCCCCTGACTGGTAGGTCCATTCAATGTGCCAGTGGTTATTAGAGTAAATTCTACAAATGTGTTTCTTGAATAAACTTTGCTGAATCTTGCCGGCTGCTGTAGCTCGCCATCTATTTAGCGAGGACATGCTCTGATTACTTTTAATGAGAGCGATAAGAGATAAGCACTGCCAGAGATGAACTGTCACCACATTCACTATCAGAGAATTATTGGCTTTGACTCAAGGCCTGTCTACACTCACAGGTCATTCCTGGTAACCCATTTCTGTGAACCTCACCCCGCACAGTCCACATGAGGACTGAAAACTGGTCATGTCTGCAACCTTCCAGAGATCAGTTTGTCCGAGGGAATTATTCGCTCTTACTTCATAGCAGTCAAAGTTTAAAGTTCAGACATTACAGGAGGGACTGATGAGGTTTTTTTTTTTTCATGACCAGAGTACAGTGGACTGAATGTGCTAGATGGGAAACTGGCAGGCTTTAAAAAGCCGATCATCAAGTGTCCAATCACGGTTTGTGTGTTTTATGAGTACACACAAAATATCACAGATCTGAAACATCTGGATGTTGGAAGTTGGACTTGTCCTGGTGAAAGTCCACCATCATCTGCTCCACAGTTATAATTCACAGTATTTAAAGCTCAGCGTCTCGCCTCACTTTCAGCACGTCAGGCACACTCTGCTGAGTCATGCTCAGCAATAATGAATGATGCAGATGTTCTGAGTTTGTGTGGCGCAGGATTCCTGTAAGTCTAATGCTCCTCCCAGGAGCCTTTCAGTGATGAACAACCTTACAGGAATCAGCACAGGAATTTTCCATTACATCCACCCGTGAACCTGTACTTTAACTCTCCTCTTTCTCCCTCGTTCTTAAACTTAAACACGAGTTTAAAAATACTTTTGTCGTGACCCTGTCTTTAACGTAACAACCAGTGTCTGTGGGCCAAAACCTCCTTGTCTCTGCCCGGTGTCCCTGATTTACCCTGGAAACCCTGAATGCAATAATTTGGATAAAACTAAATCTGAACGTTTCATCGTTTGTATAAGATAAGACATAATTGAGGAAAACAGAGTGTGAGCTTCGAGCCTCACAGTGGTTGTTTCCCATGGCAGTGACTGATGGATGAGTGAGAGTTGATGATCTATCAGATACAGATATATGAGTACAGACTTCAGCTTCATCTACAGCCTTTTATGTATGTGCAGACATCGCACACACATGCCGTCACATGCAGTCACGTGCCGTGGTCCTGTGTACGGCGTACCTGATTACGTAAACCACACCTGCTGCCTTCCTGTGTGCCTACATCGTATAAGTGGGGCTGTAAGATTGTGTAAGGTCAGGGGCATCGGTACTCAAAGAGAAAGAATGATAAGATTGATAAAAGCCTCATCTTACTGTAAGTTCATTCACACACACTGTGGCACTGAGATGGAAACACACACACACACACACACACACACACACACACACACACACACACACACCTCAGTGGGTTGGATGGCCTCATTTAAGAAAATGACTGGTTTTATACAAACACATAATGTCACATTTGGACCAGAAAGGAGAGATGAAGAGGGAGAGAGGGAGCGAGGGGAGGACGACACAGCATGGACTGTGACTCTTTCACTCTGTCTCTCCCTCCCTCTTGCCTTTTCTCTCCTGGGATCGTGGCCTGTCTATATAAAGGGGAGCCCAGCCTTCTTTGCCGGTGCCACAGCTGAGTTGACTGACTGACTTGAAGAGACTTCCAGCGAACTCTGATCAAAACCTGACTTCACACAACCTCCAGACTCATTAGTGGGACTGGTTGAGTCTTCAAGAGATTTCTGAAGCAGATCTGAAGAGATCAGAAAACCTGCCCAGTCCAGGTCAGATTTCCTGGGCACTGAACTCTACCACAGAGTGTAAAGATGCAAGAGAAGCACGTCTTCAGCCACAGGAAAGCAGCAGTAGCACTGTGCATGGTGCTGTTAGTGCTGGCTCAGCAGGTGAGTGGACAGTCTTGACCTGAAGAACCAGATCAGAGGATCTTAAATCAGAGGATGGTTGGACAAAAGAAGAATTTATTTTAAGCTTTTCTTTTTTTGTGTTTGAAATATTAGAAATGATCCCACACTGTAAAAAGATTGATAGATAAATTTAGAGGAAAGTTCACGGTGAGATAAAGTTTAACAGCCTTGAGCAGGGTGTTGTATCACGTTTTGTGTTTTAGACATGAGGAAGAAGAAGAAAGAAACAGGGAATTGGTGTAATTAGTGATATTTGAGTGTAAAAGTTCATTCTTGATCTAATAAACAGTAGTCTGATAAAAATATTAAATCAAAGTCCACTTATTAGTGAATGATGACTGTGAAAAAAGCTACTAAGTGGACAAGTTAAGATTATTTTCACCAGAAGAGCTGTTATTGTTTTGCACTGTTGTTTTTCATGCTTTATCATGGAAATGAGATGGTTGGCTATAATGTGTGCTTCTAAACGGAGTCAGTACACTGTTAAACACAGTAATATCTAAATTTGTAGCTTAATGTGCCTCCAGACCAGCACGTTAGGGGAAGTATCATCTCACCACTCTGCCTCAGCGTGCACTCATGTGTCCCACAGGGACACTTGGAGTCGACTTCTGGAGAGTTATTGTAAAAAATCAATGTCTTTGTGCCTGGTTTTCCTTGTTTCCTGTTTGGTTCCTCTCTGATACACACTTCCTCTACCTGTGTGTCTGTGTGTACCAGGTGTGTGCAGGCCCGCTGGCCTCTCAGGTGCAGTCCAGGTCTGACCAGAGGGCAGATTCAAGGGGGGAACACACTGTCCACACACTGAGGAGGATAGCTCGCATGACCCCACTGTGGAGAATCATGAACAGTAAACCATTCGGAGCTTACTGCCAAAACAACTACGAGTGCTCCACAGGACTCTGCAGGTAACTGAGACAGAACATCATTCAGGTAGAAGCAGTCCGACTCTGAGGGACTTGTACTCAAGTCCAGGTAAAATTATTAGTGTAAAAATCACTTCATTTTTGTTTGAATTCTGTTTTAATCATTGTGATGGTTTTTTTTTTTTAAATATCCTATTGACTTCAGACAGGTCAGAGACTGATCTGTCAGAAGTCAATAATTCTGATAAATATTCTTCAGTGGTGATAGTTCAGCCTCTTCATTAGAACAGTGAACCCCGTCTCACTGAGTTTTTCTGCATCTCTGCTCTTTTCTCTCTGTATTTAGGGCGGGACACTGCTCCACCAGCCAGCGTTCCCCCACAGAACCCGTCAACTACTAGACGTCCTCGGACACAACCAGCGTGTTTACATGAGTGTACAGCCATAAACATCCTTATAAGGGGTTCTGATGGCTGGGATATGAACTTATCCAGCCTTTTTTTTTTTTTTAATCTGAGTTTTGTATTTATATGGGCCAATATGTTTCTGATATCTAAATATTTAAATGGATTTACACAGCGGCTAGTAATCTCCAAGAAAAAAGCGCATCAAGGGGGAATTTCACTGCTCCACCTCAGACATTTCAAAAGGCAAAAATGAGGAATATCACTTAAATTAAGCAAAGAGGAGGTGGACTGAGGCAGTGGGTAAAATGCAAAAATGTAAGAGGAGAGTCATTTAGCCTTTGTACTTGATATTTGAGCAGTGAGAAAGGTTTCAAACATGGGTGCAAACAACTAAAAACGCTTGTATTTCTACTCCTGTGGACCGAAATCTTTCATTCAAAATGAAAACAAAAGAATCTCAGAGGCTCTGCTCTGCCAGTTACCACAGCCTTCATCTGTCCTCCAGAAGTGATATAATGAAGTCTGATGTCTGCACGGCTCGGGTTGTTTTAAAAACTATTATTAATACAGTTTAACACAAAGCTGTCTCCAGACACAGAAATCTAATTTCTACATCTTCATGACTGAACTGGGTATAACTGGTCCCTTCATGACAAATATTTTATTTTATTTTTTATTTTTTTGCAATGAGACTCTTTATTGTTGTCTTGTTTTTGCAGCAGATAATGATGGAAGGAGCAGGGAGCAGTGGGAAGACCGTGTGCCCCTCAGAAGCTCCTGACCTTCACATTTTTCCAGATATTGTCATGATTGTCTTGTGTTGTGCTTGATAAGTTATCACTCGGCCGTGTGCTGGGAAAGTCTTGTCATTCCACTGATAATATGCTGAATGGAAACACATATTCTTCCCTTTTTACCAAGAGGAGTCATTTGGTTCAGTTTGCTGAGGTGCTGTTGGAGAGACACGATATTGACTGCTTACCTTAATTATGACTCGTATCAACATCTATTGGTAGAAAGCAGAAACACTAACAATGTGGTAAAGACCAGTATTTTCATGAATAAGTCACAGATCAAACTGAAAACAGATCAGTTTGAGAACAAGGCTAAAAAAAAATAAATCATTTGACGTGGAGCTGACCCTTAGCCTTTGAACACACTTGCAGTTGGGGCTAGCAGAGCAGTGTGTTTTGACTTCCAGAAATTTCAGTAATGCCTGAGTCAGTGGTATTAATCATCAAGCTTTACAAAATCCCAACAGACACCATGAAAAAAAAAGTATTTGACGTGATGGGACTGCAGTCGACTGTCAGAGGCACAAAGTGTTCAAGAGGAAAAAGAAAGTAGGGAAAAAGGCACAAAAGAAAATGGTCCTGTGGTAAAAACGGAGAAAAGAGAAGGAGCAGAGGTTACAAAGTTCAGAAGCAATGCTTGAGCACCCTTCACATTTTAACATCTTCAATTTTTTTAGTTTAGTTTTGTTCTAGTAAAAGTTATATTTAAAGTAAAGTTTGTTAAGGCACACATTCCTCTGCCGAGTACAGAACAACTGAACTACAAACGCATGATACACAAACATTATTCAAACATTATCTGAAACGCATGCACATTGATTTGGTGTAATCCAGTGATTCTCTGGTCTTTTATTTATTTTGCCCTTTGTTTAAATGTCAGAAATGTAGCCACTTACATTCTTTTCTGAAGTGTTTTGTAAAAATCTGTATTTGTGGCTTGTTTTAGAAAATCAATCCTCCTGACTGGAGTTTTTAAACTTTTCCAGTGGGAATCTTTTAGAAATCTGCTTGCTCAGACAATCTTAACTCTGTAACCGATAACAAACAAATTTAACAAATATCCTGGTCGACTGTACAAATATTATTTTCTTTTCTTTCTTTCTTTCGTTTTTTTTTTTTTTTTTTTTGCACATGCATCTCCTCAAATCGATAAGCGATGACAGACTTCGCTTCGACTCACCTGCATCGTTTACTTCATGCACAGAGCAGGTTTTTTTACACTCAGCGTGTTTGAGAAATGTTCAAGTAGGATTGCACTTTTAAACCCAAATTATCTTTGTACTGTGTACTCTATGTACTGTATTCCTTACACGTGGTGAGATGGAGGAGCTTGAATAAAAGCATGAGAAAACAGAATTTAATGCCTTTTTTGATCATTTTTAATTTTGGTTTTAGACTAATTGACGTTAAAGCAGATAACTGGTTTTAATAACGAGGTATCACCTTCTTTGATTTCTTTGATTATGACTTCTGTCTGTCTCCAGTGACCATTAGATTTCCATGCCATTAACTTCTGTTAATTTAAACAGCTCATTCTTGACCCTAGAAATCGCAGGTTGTCCAGACTGGATTGAACGTTTTAAATAAACCACTGCTGGTCGTGGTTTTTCTAGTTCTTTCTTTTCTTAACCCCCTTCAAAGGACACTTATGGATATGGAACAAATAAACAACGCCTGCAGTGTGATTGTTGGAAAAATGCACAATGTTTCCAAACTTTAACACAAAGGCTGCCTTGAAACACGGCCTGCACAAATCTGCTGAGAAGATTGCTCAGCTAATGTGAAACTCCCGTGACTCATTTATTACATCTGCAGCGAGATAATGAGACAATGCTTTTCACTACAGAGCCCGGATAGCACTGTGACTCATGGGCTCATTTTTTTCATTTTTAATGTGAGCGAATCTGCTCAAACAGCTCTGGTCAAACAGCTGTTGGCATTCAGACATTCAGTCTTTCACAACGACAGAGATAAGCCAAGTGTGTGAGAGGAGCAAACTGAGGGAGGGCTGGAAATCATGAGGAGTCAAGAGGAATGATGCCTCCTGAAGGATTTGAGTATCTGTGCATGTGTCTAGATACATGCACACAACATTTCAGTACATATGAGTAGCTGTAAAATACAGATTGCTACTAACTCAGCAAAATGTGGGACAAAGCACACTAAGGGATGAGGATGTGAGAAGGTGATACAAGATGAGAGGGAGAGATAAAACAAGATGAAATGACTATTTTTCAAGAAGGAAGGGATGGAAATGAGCAGAACTTCTGGCCTGTGGTGTTTTTTGTGCTTAGTCCCACTTAGTTTCAACAAAGCAAACGTTGAGCATAACTATTTTAGACAACGAGGTGGAGCAGACCACGACAATGGCCCCCGGAGCTCATGGGCACTGTAGTGTTTAGAGCCGTCTGTCAAAACAATGGACAAAACATGATTTCTTAGAAAGGAAGCTAAAATAATTTAAACTGGCAGCCATAACACAAACCTACTGGGTCATTACATTATCCAGGAGAGTCCTGTGTTTCTGAGTTAAGCAGCATGAAGAGAGAAATCTGTCCTTGCTACTTTGCAACTCTTTGTCAGTGCCACGTTAAAAATGTATTTACTGTTCCTTCACATGATGTTGTGAAAGGCTCCTGCTCCTGCAGCCTCATGATGAACTCGGCCTCTTCCTCCACATCACCATCCATCAAATGGTGTCCGAGCAGGAGTCGTCTGGGACTCCCGACTTGCACTCACTGTTCTTTACACGTTTCACTGGAGAGTTCACTGCCACATGTCACTGTGTGTTGAAGTGTGTGTTGGTTTTTTCATAGATGCATGGGGATTATGGTATTTGACATCAGGTGGAAACACAGCAGCAGAGACAGGCAGGTAGGGTGTCGTTGGACAGTGATCTGAACTCAGTTTATAATGTTTGATTTTTTGGTCTTAAAGTAGAAGCAGATCCAGAATCTGTGTATGTCGGCTATATCCCATTATGAAATAGCTCAACCTTTCCTCTGCTTTCATGTCTGCTTTTATTTTGCGTTTTCTCTTCTCCTCCTTACTCAGATATTTAGTTCACAATCAGATATGACAGAGAAAAGCATCAAGTCGTCACATTTGAGAAGCAACAAATGTTTTTTTAAAAGTAATTGTAGAAAAAAAAAATGCTAAAGGTACAAATGCTCTCCCACACAGCTCAAGCCTCTTGGTAATCACAAAAGTCATAACGTTTCTGCCAAACTTAATGGAATTTTTTGTCAAGATTTCTGTACCAAAGGGAAGGACTGACAGACGAAGCTGTGTCTGAGGCTAAAAACAAAGAAAATGTTGGTTCGTATTTCACATCTGGTTTCACTTGTTTTAACTGATCACATAATTTGCTGTACGAGCTGAATGGATGACTGAAACTGAGCAACTAAAAAGTGTTTCACATGAAGCTTGAGAAATCCTTTTCAACCACCTGCTACTGTTAGATTTACAACAGGCTTTTACTGTCAACGCTCTGCTGACTGCAGCAAACTGGGTCATGTGTTTTACATTTGAATCCTTTTTCGATCCAACAACTGAATAATTTCTATTACAGTTTAAGTTTATTTGATCAGGCGGATGAAACTTTATTCACGTTCATTTTTTCTAGTGACAGACAGATGACATATTGTATGTATGTGTGTGTTCACGTGTTCACATACATTCCGTGTCACAGGTCAATATTTTCAGGTCTATACCGAGCCTTTGTGTGTCTGTTTGCCTTTTTCCAGATAACCCAGGTCATGTATTTTTGTCTAGTTAGCTAAACTTTGAACTCTAAACAGCATCGTTCAAAGTTTAACATGATATATTCTTTTTTTCTCACTGAATATTTTGTTTTACTGGGGTCCTTATAGTTATTTGAATGAATTAAAGTCCTATGTTCTCTCTCTTTTAGCTCTGTTTTTGGTCTCTACCAACTCCTGAGGGGAATATTTGGCTCTTTAGCTGCTAAATGCTCCACTGAGTTCACCAGCTGGTCTCTTATTTTTTTACAGTCAGTATCTTAAATAAAAGTCAGAGGGAAAATCAATGAACTTTTAAGAAGTCACTGTGCATAAAATGGCAATTTAATTTTGAGTTTTAGCTTTTTCAGGTCTTGAGTCACATTTTCCTTCTGTTTTCAACTTTGGTTTGGAGAATCAAGTTGAAAAGGGCACGTTCTCCGGAGTCGAGCGATGTTTCAATTTGACAGTTTTCTGCCCAGAACAAATAAATAATAATAAAAACTTCCAGCCAGAGTCCCTGTCTGAACCTAAATGTTATGTCAGTTCAAAACACGTCCACAGAGTTCAGCTGCTCTTTGTGCTGGAAAGCACATTTGACACATCTCTCTTTTTTGCTCAGTGGCTTTAACCAAAGCTCCTGCTCTGTCGCTTTACACTGAGGAGGAAAACGACAGAAATGGTCTGAGAAAAGAAAAGATTAAACTTTACAATCCCCGCAAGAAAACCGGACCACGGCAGCAGCCAAAGAAAGAAAACAGAACAGCCAATGTAACACTTCCACAACAGATTTAAACTGTAAATAACAAATCTGGCAGCACATATAAAATATGAATACAACAAAGATGTCTCTCAGTGATTGTGCAATCATATCGTCATGATTCAGTTTAAAGAAGCTTTTGAGACTAGGAGTTCTGAAAAGGCTTTAAAAACCAAACGAAACAAACAAACAAAAACATCCACAACAACAACTGTTTACATGTAACATGTACAATTACTGTCTAATTTAGATGGCCAAATAAATAACTGTTAATAATTAAATATAAAAGTCCACTGCTGACCTTGGAAACTGTAACATGGCCAAACAGTCCCAACTCAAAGACGACTTACAAGCTTCTTCTGGAGCTTTCTACCTTTTCACACGGTCTTCTTTAATACAGTAAGTTTGGGAAATCCTGCTAGCGCTTAAATCATAGCAGCACCTGAGCTCGCATGTCAACAGATTCATCATGATGGTTGAAAGCCATGGAAAAAGCAAGAGAATGGACCTTAAACTGGGATTGTTTTGTCAAGCAGATACTGAACGGATCCAGATTAGGCACAAAATCAACAGCAGATGCTGAAGAGCCCAAAGTTAGAAAATAAATGTTCAAAAACAACAGTTTTTTCTCTTGTTTATTACAGAATTAGATTCAAAAACAAAAGAAAACAAAAAAGACAACAAACAGTTTGTTCAGTGGATATTTTTATCTAATAACACAGAAATCACTGCCTCCCACTCTTTTCATACTCAATAATATTAATACTCGTATTATGCAGAGTTGACTCGCTCTCATTCTGCCTTTGTTGTTTGTGGAGTGTGGCGCTCACATCTTCAAATACCACTAAATAATTCTGTTATTGAACATTTAGCCAGCCCCTTTCTCAGCAATGTCTCAACCTAAAAAAACATCATGTTTGTTCTTCAGTTACCTTCAATTCATTCACATGTTTCTCTCAGTGAACTGGACAGTGAACCATTAAAACACCTGTACAGCAAACAGTTTGCTGTACAGGTGAAATGAGTCCAAAATAATGTAAAACAACAGATGTCAGTAAACAGACGTTAGTTTTACTGTGATTATACTAAAATAAACTAAATTAAAATGTAATGATAATCAGTAAATTAAGGCACTTCCCTTCTTAAGAGGACAGAAATCTGAATTGCGCGTATTAAGGGGAAATCACTGCATTGCTTTCAAAAGTAACTGAAACATTACAGTATCTTCAGCACACTACATGCTAACAACTCTCACTTCCAGCAAATACAAGCTCTTAATGTGTCTGAAAAATAAGGCACTGCACGAGCACTAAGTCTGATATTTCTGCATAGTTAAAATTAAACAGCATTCCTGTAGCTTCACTCACACTCTCACACACACACACACACACTTTAACAAGTGCAACAGCATTAAGGCATTCAAGGCATCTCCCATCCAGGCCTGTGTCCTCTCTGAGACACGCCATCGATTTTAGATTTTTATGTTGTAACTGTTATTGTTAAGAACCATAAAATAAATAGTAAATAATCAATTTTTTATCATTACTTTGTACATCACACAGCAAGTAGGATTTGAAATATGGTGACGAACAGCAATCGTCGTAATCTTGATTCTGTATCTTGATTTTGTAGAACGTTATGTTTTATTTGCAAAGTCAACAGTGGTGACACAAGAACAGATGTTTGTTTTTGAGTCTCTAGAGTTACATGAAGATCTGGTGTGAGAAAGGTGAAAACTGGTTGGGTCCTGGCTCAAAGTTCAAGTTGGTCAGTGATTACTCAGCTGGAAAGGAAGTGAATTGCTTCAGGAGACTGTCTGGGTCAGATCGCACTCATTTCCACGGGCTTAAATATTTATTTTTTTGGCCAAAAAACCCATTTGAAAGACTAAAATCAGCAAAGAATGGATCCTACAAACGGGTATCGTCGCTTATACTTCTGAGCCACTGAGCTTCAATGTTGAACATGTCAAACAGACATGTTGATGTGTGTTGCCATGGAGATCAAGATGCTGAACCTGTCAATGCCTGTCTGAAAGTCCATGCAACTGTTGACAGTACACATTAGATCCTAAAACGTTAATCCCCTCATCTAACTGGGAGAGAAAGCAGATAAGTATATTTCCCACATGTTGACAATAAAACCTAGCGTAACATATATCTCAAACCTCACTGATCAATACACAGTGACGATATGAAACTGATCCTATTTGTGTTAATTTATTGTTAGTTTCATGTAAAAATTGTTTCAGCTTTGACCATTTCGATCGAGTGGTTTTATGCCTGTTCTGGTTTTACCGTGGCGTCCTCTCACTGCACAGCACACGACCCACTGGGCAGCAAGTCCTGCACGTACACCGCCACAGCCTTGGTGAGGTAGGTCATGCTCCCAAAGCGACCACTGGGGGCGCTGTCATACAGCAGCCTGCAAATTCCGGTGGACGGGTCCTTCTCCAGGATGTGCTCCTCTGCTCCCAGGTCCATCTGGAGGAGAGGGAAAGAGGAACATCCTGCTTTACTTGATCACATAAATTCTAAATTCAGAATTGTGTCTGTTGATGCCGACCTGATCCTTGTAGAACATGTCATTAGCGAGGTGGACAATCTTCTCCACGTGGATGATGGAGCCGATGCTCTGGATGTCCACGTCGGCCAGCATGGTGAGGACCAGGATGGCCTCCACCAGCAGCTGTCGGTACTCAGGCTGAGGAACGCGGTTCAAAACCGTCTCCACATGGACGGAGAATTTGATCTCTCCAGGTGTCATCTGGAGGGAGGAATGAAGAGAAAACACGGAGGATGAAGATGATTTTGGACCCAGATCCAAGCTGGTAAAATACCAAGATTCTTATAAATATCCAAACACTTTTACATTCACTTAATTTTTTTATTAGAATGGAGCTCTTACCTCTCTGGTGGTAGAAGAAGGAAGGACAAATCCCTCTATGGAGAGACCGTGGCACTGGAGGGCAACAACTTTATACAGTCAGTACAATGAAGTAAATGTGTATTGAAACTCGCTCTGATTAATGTTTTTTATAAATACATAAATCGGAAAATGATTCAATTTTATTCTAGGTTTCACAAAGCAAGATGTAAGATTAATATCCAGAGTTTGGACATAACTGTGAAGAAGTTGTTCATTAAAACCCAAACATCAAACTCGGTGTGTCGTTCAGTGCATGGACTGACCTTCTGCAGGATCTTCCAGACTTTCTGGTAGAACCCGATGGGGACTCGGTTCAGAGCGCCGTCCAGACGCCTCCTGCGCAGCCATTGGCCATGTCTGGTATCCTTGGTGACTGGAATACTCTCAGGGATGTCCAGAGATTCTATTGACGGCAGCCTGTACCTCTGAATCATCACAACAGAAAGGATTCACTGTAGCTGTGTTTTACTCTGAAAGAACAGCACCCTCTTCCTGTTTTGAGGCACATCACAATCTTATCCAAATCTGACCTAGTGACTCAATGATGACGTTACCGACTTATAATGAACTGAATTAGAAAATGTAATAAAAATCTGATTAATAGACAAATCTTTACCCCAGATTCGATGTTTTCTATGTCCAGTGACTGTGATCGCATGCCCTGAGACGCAGTTGAAAAAGAAAAAGAGGGGAGAGAAAGAAGAAAGAAAGAAAACAGATGCACAAAATGAAAAACAGTTTGGCAATAAATAAAAGAACGAGTGCTGGATCCAAACAGAGTTGACAGCTGAACAGAACCAAAGCGGGTGGATTCTGGATTCTTACATTCCTACATCGAGAGTCTCAACATGCATGAATCATGATGAGAAATGACAGAAATGAGGTTAGAAAACAGCAGATTAAAGGTAAATACGCTGATTAAATCAGAACAGCTTCAAACAGCATCAGATGGCTCTAAACACTGCACATACAAGTGAAACTTAAACCGAACTTCATCATGTAACAGTGAGTTGAAGAGCAGTAAATAATAATTAAGTGCAGAAATTAAAGCTTCCACAAGGTAGCAGAGAGTTAATTGCTCAAATGTTCAGCTTCATGACTTTTAGTTGATGAATTAACACCCAGGAAACCAAGTTAAATGTCGTTATCGTTGTCACCTTACGAGGGGGAGTCAGTGACTGGTCAAACTGAAATGGAGAAAGAAAAAAATCCACTTTGATTTAACTTCCTGCAAAGCCTGTTTGCACCCGAATAATTAAAAGCCTCGACCCTTTTCATTAGCAGAAATAAATTAATGGATAAAAACAAGTCTAATCACTGACACCTCCACCAACACCACCATCATCATCATCATCATCACCATCCTCACTTTGATCAGCTCTGTCAAAGACAAACTGTGATCCCTCTGCATCTGCATCAGAATAAAATTAAGACTTAATTACAAATTCTATTACTTTATTTGATGAAAACTGCTAATTCAGTCAAATCTCAGCCTCTAACGCTGCCTCACTTCTACCTCTCAACTCTTATTTAGGAATTTCATCATCATCACCTTAACTGAGTCAGTCAAAGACACCCTGCGATCCATCTGCAACAGAGGAAACACAACGAATTGCAAAAATCAAACACTATTGTTGAAAACCAACTGCTAACTTTCACATTAGCAAAGCCATATTCCTTTTCCAAAGCAAAGCTAGTTAATGACATGAATCTCCACAGCAAGGTGAATTAACTCCATCATCACCTCCATAACTGGATCTGTTACAGACAGCCTGGGGTCCTGAATCAAAACAAAGACAAAACAAGCAGCATTATGATGTTGAGCTTGACAATTTGTTCTTGACCTGAGCTTTCAACTGCATCACACAGTCTTCTGCAGGCAATTTATCAGACTTCATGTTTGCCACTTTGGTCGTTCTCCTCCAGACCTATACGCAGACTTTCATTTGTAAAATCGGTGAAGTTCATTCTTGATGCAGGAAACAGCAGCTGACAGAACAACCTTTGCTCAAGTCGAAAGCTCTGGAAAAAGCGAGGAAGTGGACTTGAGGCTGTTTTGTCAAAGGCTTCCACTGTGGACAAGAAGACATAGAAGTCCTCAGAGTTTGTTTGACATCCGTCCATCTACAGCTTCATTAGATTTGAGCAAACTCCATGTGATGATGAAGACAGTGCGATACAGCTGAAAGCTCTGGAGCAAGACAACTGAACATTACAGCTCTTCACCCTTTTTTGAATGACAACGATAATCATATTTAATTATTTGCTTTTGAGGATAAGATAACAACTACTACCTTTCCCGTCTGTTTCCTGATCGATCTGATTGCTGATGTTTACATGGAAGGTGAATTAACACCTACAGCACATTCTGGATTTTGACTTTGGCATAATCATTTACCAATAAAGAGATCGAGGAAACAGACATCATACTGCGATGGTTAATATTCCTTCATGTGATCATCACCTTAAATGGATCCGCCAAGGACAACCTGTGCTCCGCCTGCAACACAAAAACCAAGTCATAAATAAATCAGCTGCTCCGGTGATTTATTTAAAACTGACGATGTTTACGTCGACCACAACGAGATAATTAAGTTCACACTACTGATAATTTCAGGCACAAAATCTGTGTGTTCCATCTCGATCCCCTTGAATTAGTGCCTCAAATTTTTTTCTTAATTAACTCCATAATTCTCCTCCGCAAATTACTTTTCCCCATCGACATCATCCAGCTGAATTAGAGCCTAATCTGATTCCACATTTTTCAGTCAGCATCACCTTACTGGGATCCGTCAAAGACAACCTGTGTTCCAGCTGCAAAAACACAAAAATCAGTTCACCATAAAGCACAATGCTTTCAAAGTAAGACCTGCTGGTCCCTTAATCTCATCCTTCATCTCTTAACCTTCACCATCATCATTATCTCCTAAATATCCTGAGTTTCGATACTGAGAGCATTTTTAATGAATTTGCACCAACACTAGTTTATCTGTTTGGTGGTAAGCTGTTTTTTTTTTTGCTTTTTACCCTGTGTCTCATTTTAAAGTTGACTTTAAAGTATCTGTTTCTTGGGAATCCTACCATCTTCATGTCGCTCTTCAGTTTGCTGATGCCTGCTCTCTCGCTCTTGGTGGCGCCAACGTTGCCCAGATGGTGGATGGAGATGGCAGGACTGACTCCGGCGTCCATCTCTCGCACTGAGGAAGAGGAAATAAAAACAAAAACAAAAAGACTGAAGTGTGTATAGTCTGTGCCCTGCTTTAAGTGTGAGTGACAGAACTGAATATGATTGGTTGTGAGGGAGATAGAGAATATAATGTTATGTTTGAAACACAGAGGACTGGACTGGGTGACTGACTGCTGCGCTGGACTCCAAACTCCTTCCCGCTGAGGATGTGGTGGAGGAGATTCTTCAGTTCAGATGGACTCAAACTCATCAGACTTTCTGTAGCCTCCTCTCCTACACACACACACACACACACACACACACAAATCATCTTCTCAGTGTAAATATTTTCTTGTTTTCGTACTTAGTAAACTGAATATCTAACTTTTTAAAAAGTCACCATGAGTTTTTGGAGCATGCGGCTGGTGATTTTTCACAATTAGCTTAAAGCCCTATTTTAAAACATCATGTTCTTCCTGTCTCACCTGAGCAGTTGAGTGACTGGGCCAGTTCCGTGGCCATGACCTGGATGATGAGACCGATACGGAGCCTGAACATCTCACTGAACAGGCTGGGCTGAGTCCTTATGCTCATAGCCAGGTACACCATGATCTCCTGAAGAATGGAGGACAAAGAAGGGAGGGAGAGAAGATGAAGGGGGAAGACAAGGGGGAAAAATTCACAGATGATGGCAAAAGATATGACTCACCTGGGTGAGTATGGCCACACTGATGTTGTTGTCGCTGGCCTCGTCAATGAGAGCAGCCAGCTGGTCTGGAGGTATGGGAGCGGTGATGGTTTTCTCTCTGGGTTCAGGAGGTAGACCCACGGTCAGGTGCTTCTGGTGCGCCAGCAAATCAGAGCAGGCCTATAGCGAGAGAGAGAGAGATCACAACCAATCAGAAAAGAGCTCTGGAATATGTGAGATAAGAGGGAAACGTGTGAAGGACTGGAAGAAAATGATGATAAGAGGGAAGACATGGATATAGATTGTTGATAGGTATATAGATAAAAATGATTTAAAAAAATAGTTCAGAAAGATCAAAGAAAAATGAGAGAATATACTGAGAAATTAAATTATTAAACTATAAAATGAATTCCTTAACTACAACAGAAGGAAAACCTGCGGAGTCACTGAATGCCACTTTGACTGAATGTTTTATTTACAACTGCGTCTCTCTTAACATGTGTGTGCACCGTACCGAGTCGAGCTCCTCCACCTTCTTCCTCAGCATGCCAGAGATCATCCTGATGAGGCCCCAGTGTCTGAGTTCACCAGCCTTTTCATAAAGGTCAGACAGAAGAGACTGCACGGTGGAGCCTTTACCGTGCAGATGGGTGTCCCAGTCCATGCCCCTGTAAAAAGAATAACATCTAATGAAGGCTGCATGGTCAGAGTTGGTCAGTTTAATGGCAACTTTTTGATTCTCATGCCAAGTTAACGCAGCCCCTACTGGTTAATTTGTGCAGCTGGTGCCTCCTCAGCTGGCCTGAGTCCTAACCTGATACTGAACAGAAGAATTTTGTTTTCTTGGTCTGAGACAACAGTCACAATACAGCTCTATAAAACTGTGTACTCACTTGTCTTTGAAGAGGATGTAGAGTATATCAGCCTGGTCCTGGAGACTTTGTGTGTCCTTTAGCAGCTGCACCAGACCGTTGTAATCGATGGCTCCGCTTGCATCTCTGGGGATGCTGCTCTCTGTTGTGACTGGCACTTCTGGCACCTGGAGAAAAGAGGTGGCAGGTTAAAGTTTGGATGATTAAAGAGAAAAAGCTGAAGGGCAAAAGGGATGGTGTAAAGTCTGTAGATGAAAGAAGAACAGCAGAGAACAAATAGCACATAAGAAAAAACATGTTCTACATCAAGTTGAAAGGACACAAAAACACACCGGAGCTTCTTGGTGTCCAGAGGAGTCTGGGAGGTTCAGGTTTAGCGACGACTGAGGAGAGCGAAACAGTTTGTTTGGCAGGTACATGTTGACATCTGGACACAAAAAAACAAACAAAACAAAGAGTAGTCTGGTCTCAGTGAACGTTACTTCAGAAGCTGCCTAAAATGTTATGTCACTCTCCACATAGAGGTATCGGTGACAGGAATGTCTTATTTTGTCAAGATGATCCCAGAACATGGATCCACCCACTGTGTACATTAAGGTCCTGAGCCTTGTTCATCAGAGACACCATCTCCTTTGTTTTGGTGGCAACAGCCTTGAACCTGCCCAAACCCCCGACCTGCCGTTTGGGCTTCTTGGGGGCAGAATGGGCCAACAGGTGATCCAGGTACTGAGCGAGGTCGTCAGCCTCTGGAGAAGTGGACAAAAGGATGGATAGAGGAGATCTTAAAAAGTCAGAGAACACTATCATTTAAACCAAACCATGTAAACTATCTGAAGTCATGACAATAATTATAATATGTGAAACGAATCTAAAACTTTTATAACTTCATGTTACATCTAACATGTAACATGAAGTTTTTAAAAGATTTGTTAACCCAAATCCCACACACACACCTCAGGATATTAAACCAAGCACATGCAAAGTTTTTGTTGGTTGTTGTTTAGACAAATGTCATAGTAGCAGATTTAACAATAAAACCAACATAAGCTTATTATTCACAACCAAAATGCTTGTGAAATGTGAATATGAGGATCATCTGTAGACACTGGTGCATGCACATACATCCATAACAGACAGCCGTTGTCAAACAAGCAATTTCACAAAATGCGTGTATATTAAATAACGCCAGACATGCGCAGAATGAATGACACACAACCTTGTTAGGACTCTATAATCCATAATGTTGTGGTAATCAGTCATTTAAATGCAACATTTTTGAACAAGTCTTTAATACCAACAAGCAAAAACAAGCAAAGCGGTGCTTCTCAATGTTTTCAATCCAAAATCCTTAAGCTCTGCTGTATTCTGGTTCTCCAGAGCCTTGATGGAGCTTTAAATTGAATAAACAAATGATTATAAGTTTAAGATTCATTTTTAAATATCAAAACTACAACTGTATGTATCTGTAAGGAATGTCTCGATCTTGTCTGACCCCAAGTCTGAGAACTCTTAGCTTAACTTTCCAATATTACACGATAGGAAGAGGATGTGGACGGGGACGAGGTGTGGAGGACCAGGATCAGTGATGATGTGATATGAGAATAAAGCAGGAAGCTTAATGATATTTGACAAAAAGACCACGTTAGTTTCATATTAGATTTTGTGGTGAGAATGGGAAGTGTTAATGGAAGAGAAAGAATTAAACATCCAGACACTTTATTTTACTGAAATCTGGTCTTTTGTGGTAAATCTGACACATTTACATACTCTGACATAAACTGTCGATGGAAAAAGGGTTTTCTTTATATGTCCTGTGTCATTTTGAGTTTAACCATGGCATTAACAGCACATACAGGTAAAACACCACTACTTTGCCTGTGTGTGACTACAGACTATGACTGTGCATGTAGGAATACATACCACCAGGAATGGTCAAACCAACGACGGACAACAAACACACCACCTGGTGTTGTAAAGTCTGTTTATTAAAATTTTTTTTTTTCCCACAGCTGGTGTTACCATTCCATCAAGCTGTTTTTTTCTTACCATCATCATAATGCAACTCATGCACGTATCCATCGCTGCCACCCTCATCATCATACTCTTCGCTGTGGTGGCCCATGCTGCCAGGACCCTTACCGTCCAGGAAACTGAGATGAGCGAAACAGGAAGTGGTGAAGAACTCTGACAGCTTCCCCGTCTGGATCCTAGAGAGGAGGAGGACGAGGATTAAGAGGAAAAGGAGACTAAAACCCACTTGTATTAATTTTTTGTGTGTCATGAGTCCTTGACCTCAGCATCCTCAGCGAAATTCACCTTGCTCCTCCAAAGTATCCATCCTGTAACTTCTTCAGTGTAGCCAAGACTGCAGGGTCCAGGTTCGTATGGTCCTCAGCTGAAACACACAGACACAAAATTTCAATATTCATATATTCAGGTCACAAACAGCAAAATCTAATTTAAGTTTTGTTTAGAAAACTTAAGACATTTTAAGCACGTGTGTGTGTGTGTGTGTGTGAGAATATTCACTCAGCATAGTCTGTGAAATGGGAAAAGTGACAGTGGGTCGTCCAGTCATCCTCCATCTGGATGAGAGGTAGGCGATTTCTGTCCTCAACATCTCCACAATCATCTTGTTGTCCAGTGCCAAGTAGAACTGCTGGTGGTCGATGAACTGGGGGGATAATTACAGAAAATCAAGACTTTATTCTTTCATCCAGTTTCACCAGGAACATGTAAAGATCGGTACATTTTCATGACTAATGAAATACTAAGGAACATAAAAAGCTTGGCTATTATATCTAACTCCATCCAAACCCCAGTGTGGCCTTTATAAATCAAACTCACCTCATTACATTTTTCATTTAAATTTTATATCCTATCCTTAAAATGATAAGAGAAGCACTACTCTGAGTAATAAGAGCAGTGGAAATCTGAATAATATCAACCAGTATGTTTTCTTACTGACCTGAGGTGTGAACGAAAAGATGGTGTTCCTGATGATGTAGAACTTGGAGGTTCCCAGCACTCCGATTCTCCTGTAGGGTCGTCCGGTCAGACCCAGCCTTGGGTTTCGCCCTGGGAAAGAGAAAGTAAAGTAATTCCACAGCACTGATATAAGCAAATCCTGCATCGATTAGATGACATAAAATTAGCTGCAACTGCTACTGGTCCAAGCAACATTACCCCTCAATGGCACAAGAGCTGTAGTGATAAAAAAAATCTTGTTTGAAGTTGTACCGAGCCTGGCGTAAATGTGGCTGAGGACTCTAGAGGGCTGCACGTGGATGGGATGGATGTCAGCCACAGTCTCCACCTCTATACCGTTCTTTAACAGCAGCTCTTTAATCTCTTCGGTCTCTGCGAGAATCGACACTGCGAGAGGGGGAAAATGGCTGCTTAATCACTGGACTTCATACCAGTGCGGTCAGTGGGCAAAAGACATTTCACAGGAAGTTTGTCCAGAAGTTTCAACACTAATGCCTCATCATGTTTCCTGATGACTCACCCTGTACGACCACATCAGGCTTAGGGATGGTGGAGAAACGCCGGTTAAGAGGGTCGATCTCACCGGGGGCAAGAAAACCCTGAAAAAAAAGACAGAGTTTGAAAAAGGTCTGAGTCCCCAAAAATGTGTAAGAATTTCTTTTGATGGATGTGAAAATAAAATCTGCCAACAAAACACAGCAAATTAAGATGACAGCTGAAAAACTCAGAATTTTCTTCTATGTTTTTAAGTGTTAGTTAATGAAATAATGGCTCACCTCAGCCAAAAGGTTTCCCAAGATGTACAGAGACTGTGCCCATTTCAGAGGACATTTGCCCATAGAAACCCTCTCCACAGAGTGAGGGCTCACATACTCCTCCTCCACCTGATCATACACATGAACATACAACAGAGTAAAACCATGTTAAAGCCAAATCATAAAAGAAAACACTGCCAAAAAAAAAAAGATATAAACAACCAAATAGAAAGGTATAAAACATTACAAACAACACTGATGGCAGCTGATTGTAGCAAACACTTTATACCCATTAACAGCTGTGTTATTAAGAATTTCTAGACCTTCCCCTGAAGTCATTACCTTATCTGCGGGGACACTGTAGAGCTCTGGGACCAGTCGTATCCCGTCCTTCTGTTTGATCAGGATGCCCTCCAGAGCCTCCTGGTATTCCTGCACCTGGAAGAATTAACACAAATATTGACCTTGTAAATGTCCACAGAGGGTATAAGGTATGTATCCATACTGTATACAAACACTATAGATGATTGGAAACACCCACACAGGTGTAAATTACCTGTTCAGGGCTGTTGATAAAAATGCCATCCAGAATGAGGTAGGTCCAGAACAGTGGCCACTCACACTCGATGTTCTCAAAGAGCTTCAGCTCCGCAGACTCGTAGTAAAGTCTGTTTGGATCCTGGAGAAAAACAGACAGAAAGACCTATGTGCTAGTGGTCCCTTTTCTTAAATGACCTCAATCTGTGCAAGAGCAGACTATAATAATATCAATATGATATTTCATTGATCCCTGCAGGGAAACTTTTTCCTCTATATAAAGACCGGAAGTCATCTACAAATCAACGTGTGTGTGTGTGTTTCTAAATTTGCATCTTGCACAATGTTACACAACCACTGCCTTTGTTGATGTTGACTTCGTCCAAAAACACGGACTGATTGTTCACATGAAGGTTTTAAGAAAACGTTTTACAAATTTCAGCTTGTCAGTTCACTGAAAATCCGTCCGAAGAGAAAGTGCAGACTTGTTTCTACAGTCCATGAACTAAATGACCTCATCCAAGTTCCCATTATGTAAGAGCTAAGCAACGCTGACCATGACACACAGCTCCAACAGCCAGGGCAGCCACACTCAGCCCTTTGTGACCAGGCCTGTTTGTATTCATTTAGACATAGCTGCACCTGACTCAGAACTACCGGAGTCAAAAACGAAAGAGGAAGAAAAGGACAGAAGGAAGTAGAGAGCTTAAACCTTTAAGCAATCGTCTCAATTTTCCTTGAATAGCTCATGTACAGTAGGGTCCAGGCTTAACACTGAGGCTTGGCAGCTCCTCAAAGAGTATAATCCCCAATCTGCTCAGCATCTGCTGCTTTTTATGATGAAAGCATAAAACAGAGCAACATGCAGACACCATGTAGTAGCATTTCTGATGACAGCTTATCTGAAAAAGATCAGTTAACTGAGTTATCTAACAGAGAAACTAAAACACAGGGACAAACAGAGGCAGCATCGCCCTTTAGAGGCCGTTTACCTCTTTAGGTGTTTTGTGTCCGTCTCTGAGAAATCTGCAGCAGCCGTATCGACCCTGAAAAGATAGAGAAAGGGCAAAATGACTTGAGTAATCTTAAAAATGCATGAGACATAAAATGTAACTGCACAGTATATGTTGAGAATGTTGTGAAAATGTCACCTTGTGCTCTAGCAAGTTATTTTTCAGACATTTTCAAAATTAAAACACTTCACCATCAAGAGTTTAATGAATACTGGAAAAAATCATCAGCTGCAGCTGTAACCAAGTTGCTGCCTTTTGACTTTTAGACATTGACCTCCTCTTTCCATGTCCTGACCATGTTGGTGTTGATAGTGCAGCCAAGCTTCTAAATCAATGAACTTCTCGCCACCTGGAGCTTGGAGATGATCTCCTCCTTAGTCATGTTGACTATGCTGATGTCCTCAACAGCAAAGGCAGGGTAGGAGATGATGGACAGGACTCCAGCATCCACCTCTTTCGAGATCGAAGCCCTGGGTAACATTGAGGTCAGGATGGACTGATGACAGAGAGAGAAGGAGTGGGGGATAAATCCAAATCTAAAGAAGCTGATACTGGTTTTCACTATGATATATATTTGTATGTGTGTGTGTGTGTACCTGGCAGTGCTGTATGTCATCAGCGAAGGCGTGGACCACAGATCCCGGCCCCCCTTTCGCTCCAAAAAGGTTGAGGTCATCCAACGCCTCCAGAGCTGCCTGGAGAATACAGAGCATCAGAAGAAATGGTCATTGTGGTATTAAAGTACATATAATACACAGTACTATCTGTAGTGTCTAAATACACAATATCGTGTGTATTTGTATTGTGTAAATACATACATAGCAGTTTTAATGTACGTATACGTACAGTAGTAGTACATCAGTACACAAAACACATTAAAGTGTGTGTTACATTCAATTCCTTTTTAAACACTAAAAACTACATGTAATTAATGGAGCAGGGAGCATCCTGCAGTGGTGCCTGTTTCTAAAGTCTTAAATTAAACTGTGTGTCTGTATATATATATGTGTGTGTGTGTGTGTGTGTGTGTGTGTGTGTTCAGTGGGTTGAGTACTGAGAGTACTGTGTTATTTCTGAGCCAGAGGCCATTCTTGGAAGACCACAGAGAACCTGATACCTCCTGTTCACTGTCGGCCAAGGACAGCACTGGGTCAGGCACAGAGAGTGAGAACCGCATTAAGTAAAACTTTCATAACTACAATGTTTATCAGGGATTTCTAAGTTTCCTTGTTTTTGAAGGATGTGGATTTTCTTATGGAATCAGACAAAGCTCTGCCAAAAACCACCCAATAACATCAAAAACATGTTCTCATTTAGCTAAAAACACATCTGACAATCGAAAGATTTTATCTGGCACTAGGATTACGTTTATCCATACTGAAGTCAGGATGTGCTGGTGCTGCTGTGTACACTTTAAGCACCAAAACAAAGTGCTCCCATCTGATCCCGAGTCATTTTGGAGAGCCTGGGTTGTATAAAGGTCAGTGTAAAGGCCATTGCAGTGACTAGACACCTTGCACCGTGCCAGAGATTTTTACTGGAGCACCTGTTCTGCCTCTGTGCTGGGAGGCTCTGCTCTCACTCAGGCAGTTTCTCCTCCTCACACCTGCTTCCCACTGTTCTCCTGAGGCTGTTGGTATAGTATGTTTGTACTGTATTTTTGTGTGTATGTATTAACCTTGGCCATTCCTATAGAGCTGGCATTAATCTCAGTGATGCCCTGGTTGGTTTTGTCTCCTCTTTCCCACATCCCATAATCCTGTGGGGAAGCAGAAAAACAGATGACAATGTTAATGCTTTCCTAAAGTCTCCAGAAAAATAATAATATACCAACTAAAACACTGATTACTGTAATTTTCTCTTAACCCATTTCCTCCTCATCCTACCTCAGCTGAAAAATGAGTTTGAGTGTAAAGGAATGAGCACTTACTGCCACTTTGTAAGCTGCCTCGATGTAGAACATGAGATTCTGAATTACGTCCACTTCATCTTGGGTGTAGACAATATGAAGACCTGGAACACATGTCCCGGATATTTAACTGCAATTAGCTGCTTTTCTCCCCACTTTACAACTAGAAAAGCATTTTAACACCCCATTTAAACCTGAATCTGTTTCTGTGAATCTCAATTGGATAAAGTCACATCTGGACATAGTCTGGTTCGCACTGTGATGAGATCACAGCAAGCTGTACAATCTGGCCACAGTCATTTAGGCTGATAACAAACCCAGATACAAACTGCATGTTAATTCAAAGTGTGAATGGGGTCCAGGTTTTTCCTTCAGTGCAACAAATAAAATACAAAAATGGCTCTTTGTTGCAGATTTACCAGATGCGGTCATCTGAGCGAGGAAGAACAGGAACAGTGAGGTGGCGTCGACCTGCAGGTGACCCCACTGGTCGTCTCCAACAACTATAGCACAGGTCCTGGTGTTGTACTTGGCATGGAGAGAGTCTGAGGTACTTCTGCTGTATTTAAACTTCTCCACTTTATCCAGCTGAGGTGGGGGGGCGGCAAAGGAAGGTGGCAAGAGCAGAGAGAGCTGTCAAAGGACTTGAAGACAACAAGCCTAACAAGATCAAATCAATCACTAATAAAGTGTCCAACAAAAGAAATCACAGGGAAGTTAATAAAGCACAAAACACTACAGCACTACTGTAAGAAAAAAGCAGGACTTTATGTCAGTAGGATTTATCTGAGGCTTAAAACGAGGCATTAGCAGGACTTAATCTCTATTTAATGTTATTGCTGGGAAATTGTCCAACTCCTGAGTTTACTTCTGATCCTGTCCTGTGTGTGTTTGTGGGTGTGAGACAGAAAGAGACAGAGAGACACGGGTACAGAGGGAAAGGCTTGTCTCAAAACGAGTAACGAGGAAAGCACAGCATAAAAAAAAGCATGTGTTGGAGAACAAAATATAATTTTGACACAACATACCTGCCTCATAATACACTGAAGGACCCCTCTCATTAGCTTTACCACACTCTAGAGTGAGAGAAAGAGAGGCGGATGATTAAATGTCAGCATTATCAACACACCCTTCCTGGTGTCCAGGCAGAGAAACATGAGACCCAAATGGGGCTTTTATCAGCAGAAAGAAAGGAGCTGCACCCTCTGTAACCAGGACATGGATTCATGTAATCAAATCAGTTGTGTACTTTTTGATACAGGAACCAATAACAATACTACCAGGAATAAAAGCATTGACTCTTCTACCTGTTCATAGGCCCAACACAGACACACACCTACCTGCTCCAGTTCGTAGGCCTTCGCCTTGTCTTCATCCCTGTCAGCGTTTTTCCTGTAGGCTAGACTGAGGGCCCACACCGACACGATGCTGTAAACATTGTCTCTGACCCAGGCGTCCGGCTGATCTGGGCTGCCTGGCAGAAGACCCGTCACTGGATCCTGTGAGACACACAGAAAGGTCAAAGGTTACAAGTTGGTGGATTTGCTTCAGGTCTAAAGCTAACTCTGCTGGAGTTTGTGACAGCTGGCATTTATCTTCTCATTTCACATCAGCTCAGATAAACCATATTACCTGTGTAGTTGGACCATATGTAAGGAATGGGGTGACTGTTTTTTGGGGGTTTTTTTTACAGCTACACACTGAAGCAGTTGTGTTTCATCACTAACAATGAGAAATGTCACACAAAGCTGCGTCTGGGCCAAGTTGCACAAATGCACAGCCGACATGTTAGACCTTGCCAAGTCTTCAAAGGTGATTTCACATCGACTTTGTCAACTTTCGTATTCCAGTTCAGTTTTCATCTAGTTTTTACAGAACCGCGAATGGACTTTGGAGAGACAGTTCAGAGGTGAATCTCCCATTAAGGGTTTCTTTGATCTGGACACCCATCTACAACCACTGATGCTGTTTTTTTTTGTAGCTCAGATGAAGTGGTGCCTTTGTGCTATAGCATACAGTTATATTTAAGACAACAGTGAGCTCAAAGGGAGTGTTGGTGGCAAATGCCGGCAGGTACCAAAATCATGTGGAAATCCTTCCCAGAAGGAGGGTGGAGGGTATTATAACAATCACATATGCAAAAAAATAAGAATTAAAAAAACCACAAACAAAACTCCTTAACTTCATTATATTCAGTGCAGATGCACACTTAACAGTGACCTCACACATGTGTTTGAAAGAGCACTGATGACTTGCGAAATATCAGTTTACTTCTCCTCCTGCATGCAATGAAAACATTTGAGTACCGACTCGTTAACATAACCTGTCTGCGGCTGTGACTGTTTTCGTTGACGAGCTGTCTTTATTTAACGGTTAAACGAAATAAACAGATCGGAAAAGCAGAATTAAACAGTTACTTGGTGTTTCAGGATAGTTTGGTGCACCATCCGGGCGTAGTTGTCCAGTTTAACGCCCGAGTTGCTCCTGCTTCTCATGGTGACAAGTCAGCGGCTCAGTTCGGTTCAACAGCACAAACTCGTTAAATCCTCGACAGTAAAGTCATTTCTTTGCCGCTTTTCAGTCCAGAAAGGCCGAAAAGGAAGACAGCGTTCAGGGCGACCAGGAAAGCGGCTGCCTGGCTGTCACAAAACCAACCGATTGAACCGAAGAGCCTGCAAGCGCTGTAACCTGAAGCTGCGGTAAGCTAGTCACAGGTAACTGACACAAAGCAGGAAGAGCGGAGGTGCTGCCTTCAAAATAAAAGCAATCAGTTCACGGATCGACTTTTGTGGCAGACTGTAAATGTGAAAAGTTATTTTGTCCAATTTTCCTATGTGATTGATGAGGATACGGGACAGACATAGACATAGACTTAATAAATTAATGTCCACAAACGGTCCAAAAACAAACTAAACAAACAACACAGGCTGAGAAAATGTGAGAAATGCATGAATGAGTTGAAAACAAAAAATATGTTGTTTCTCTGCAACAGTTTATCATAAACTCTGGGACATACAGCTGCATTTTTTAATTAGTTTTTATTACACATTGAAAAAAGGACAAATATAAGCATTAACAGAAAGGAAGAGAAACAATGCCACTAACTGAAGGCATCAATGCTGTAAACTGTATTTTATTTTGAATTTTTAAACCGGATAAACTATTCTTCGTTGAAATTAACTTGGTACTAGTGGAACTCACTGTATGGAGTTTCGAGAGTAAGGCAGAATTTTAGTGAAGGATGAAAGCAATCAACCTACGTTGTTAGCATATATTTAGGAAATTTAAAAGCTTAAAAATAACATAGCTCTGCTCTGCTTTGCAGGAATATTTGAACAGCCTGAAGCAAATAATGTCAAATGCAACCAGGAAGCTAAACAACAACAAAACAAAAGAAAACACCCATACACCGATATATAAAGCACATAGGCTGTTTTTATCAGTGAATTATCCAGCAGCATGATTTAGCACCGAATACAATCTAGGATAAATAAAACAATGACAGTTTATCATTGGCGTTTAACGTCTCACTGAGTGACTTGTAGCTGGTACAAGTCAGCTGTTTTTGGCGCCCTCTAGCGAATAGCATTCATTTTCCCTGCGTGATTGGCATTTGTCGCTGTTTCCAGAATTCTTTTTATGTATGTATGTATTTATTTATTTGTTTGTTTATTTATTCCACGAAATAAAACACTGATAGACACACAAATAGAGGAATATTGACGTTTTCTAATCCACAAAAAATTACGAGAACTTATGTCTAAACCTGGATATGTTCAACGCAAAATTTAATTTAAAAAAAAGCACCTTTCCTTGTATTCCTAACAATTAATTTATCACCAGTTGATCTTGTGGCTACTTTAAAGAATAGACTACAGGAAATCCCAGAATGCTCCTCTCTTCATGTTCCGTTCGTAAAAAGCGTCCGGGCGGCGGAACCTTGGATTCGATGTTGTGTGAGCGTTAGCAGCAGCTCTCTGTTTCCCCCGTTAATAAATCATAGAATTGTCTTTATTTAAAACTAGATACAAACATACTACAGTATAAACATTTATTTTACATTCTGTTATCTTCGTCTTGGTGAAGATCAGCGTCGAGCAGAATATACCCTGGAAGGCGGGATGTTGACGGTGTAACACCAGACTTGAGAACAGGGCGCCGCTCGCATCGCTTCGCTGTGCATTTGGTTTAGCTTCAGTTTCAGTGAAACATTTCGTGTTTTATTCACCATAAATGAGTCGCAGCGGAGACAGTGATGATGACAGCTGTAGTAAACGGAGAGTGGCCTATGTTTACAGTTCGGACTACATCGAGACTTGCGACACTTTATCCAAAGTCCCAAACCGGGTGAGTTTGACTGAATGGGGATCGTTACTGAAACTGGGTTCCAGATTTGAATTTATTTCTCACCGGCCACAGCGTTTTTAACCTCTGGTTTCTATTGTTTTCCATTTCCAGGCGAGTATGGTCCACTCACTGATAGAAGCCTATGGGCTGCTTGGACATATGAGGTGAGTTGTTGTTGAGTTTTCTAAACCAAATGGTGGAAAATGTGAGATTGAAACACATTTTATCAGAGAACAGTACAGGTTCACATGCTGCACAGAAGCACAAAGACTATCAGGCTTCTTCAGTAAATCTGGGTCATTTTCAGGAAATGTCTGCTGGTCTGCTGAGAAAATGGTTTTATTATTATTTTACCTTAAATCTGAGGCTTAAAAGTTTTGCTCTTAAGTCTTATTACACTTACAAAAGCTTTAAATAAGTTGTGCCAGTAGCTTTTGTTCATGATTCTCTTTTTATATTTCTTCAATTCTAAATCTCCGTGGTTGTTTCAGATGTCTTTGAGCTAATCTTCGAGTTAAATAGATTTAATGTTAATTAACTGGGTGTCTTGCAGAAAATTGTATTTCTTCTTGAAACCTAGTGCTTTGTATTTTGTGTGAAATATTCAGTGTTGTATTTATTCTGTTTTGGGCTGATATTTTATCTGCGAGCTCAGTGAATAAACCAGTCAGAAGACTGAGTTTCTCTGTCGCTGTATATATGGCAGATTATTGTGGAAATAGCTTGTACCATTAATATTAATGTTTTTGTCTCATCTTCAGCATTGTGAAGCCTCATGTGGCCACCATAGAGGAAATGGCCAAGTTCCACACAGATTCCTACCTGGAGCATCTTCATAAAATCAGCCAGGATGGAGACAACGATGACCCCCAGTCAGCTGACTATGGCCTGGGTGAGAAATGCCAAGAATGGCTTTTACTGGCCACAGTAACTTTTATATTATCACTGGAATCTGATAATTCTACCCATTTTCAAACAACAAATCCACTGTGTTAATTTAAAATCTACCGAACTAGGCCTGCAAATTACACGTTTGATTAAGTGTTGTCAAAATCTTGAACTACAGCTAAAGTTAGATTACTAGAGAACACTTACAAGTACTTTTACATCATTTGAGAGGCAAGTATTTAGATTTAAGTGTCTTAAAATAGTGTTGGGTGATCCCTCTTATTCTTTGACCAAGACAAGGTCCAAAAATCAGTTGCTGAGAGAAAGAGACTCTTTGTGTGTTGTGTGTGTGAGTGTGTGTGAACATAGCAGCAAGAAAGACAGGTTTCTATTTGGAGAGAGGACAGGTTTATTTGATTTACCAGTTGGCATCATGAAACATATGAGTGCGAGTGGTCACATGTCGTTTCTTTCACAAACATAAATTACTGGGGCATCTTCCTTCCTTGCTAAATTAAATCCAATTAGTGTTTCCACTCACATCTAAGTAGATACATTTGTTTAGATACAGACATATTTTTATGTAAATTTGTGATAAGCAGGTGTTTATTGTAGAGTCAAATGTGGCATAGTAAAGGAACTAGAGGGATGGAAGTGGAATGTGGGATGGGGAAGTGTTTACTTCATATGCAGTGCACATTTGTTGGCAGCAGAGGGCGGTGTAACACTGGATTTAAAAACATTAATTAAAACTATTATCAGCATGTGACTTTGCTGCCCTCTTCTCAGACAGCAATACATTTTATAAAATCTGTGATATTTAAACTCAGAGATGTCTCTGCCTCATCCCAACCTACACCAAATGGGACGCAGTTGAAGAGATCCCACCATGGTTTGTTGGTCTTGGATGTTTACCGGGCTCTAAGTCCAGGTTTACATATCTAACTTTAGAAGACTCCTCCTTGTTTTTATTTCCTCAACTCAACTCATTCCTCATCTTTTCCTCTTCCCACGTTTGTATTCTGCACACGTCTCTCTGCTCCATCATTTCATCATGTTATAAAGCAAAATGCTCCACCTTTTCCCAGACTGACCTCTCTCTCTCTCTCTGCCATCTCTCTATCTTCTTTGCAACGCCACTCTCCATTGTTTTCCATCAATCACAACAATTCACCTCCCTCATTTCGTCCCTTCCTTTTTTCTTAATTTTCTCTTTCTTTGTCTAGTTTTTCGTTCTTCTCCTGTCACTTTTCTGTAGCCTCTTCTGTAAAGGCATGAATTAGCCTTGATGAGTGCTGTCTGTGCAAACAAAAAAGTTTCAATCACAGGCTAAAATATTTCCCAGAAAATTAAGGAGGAATAATTATATTTTACTCTGGTACTGCTTTAGTTTTTTTGATGACATGATTGATATCTCTGTTTATTTATGTTCAGGGGAATGCAGATGTAATGTTTTTAGTTTTGCCCTTCACCTCCCCCCACCCCGTGTCCCTCCAGGTTATGACTGTCCAGTGGTGGAGGGGATATTTGACTATGCAGCAGCAGTAGGGGGCGCTACACTGACCGCAGCCCAGTGTCTGCTGGACCAGAAGTGTGAAGTGGCCATCAACTGGGCAGGGGGTTGGCACCATGCTAAGAAGTAAGACATTTCAGTCTTGGATATATTGTATACCCACTGTTGGCTCATCTATCGCATCTATCAAATATAAAAAATTATTTAGGTGAAAGTAGGAATTCCAGATCCTTACATTCTCATTTCCTTCTTTCTTTTTCTCTTTTTCTCCTCCAGGGATGAGGCTTCAGGTTTCTGTTATGTGAACGACGCTGTGCTGGGAATCCTCAGACTAAGAGAGAAATATGAGCGAGTCCTCTATGTGGACGTTGACCTGCATCATGGAGATGGTACACACATAACAATAAACTTAGCAAAGCATTTTACTAAAATTGTATTGTCTTCAAAGCAAAGTTTGCTTCCCAGGCAGTGTTTCATTAGAAATAAGCTTCTTTTGTCTGTTTTGTTTATCATATTTATTATCAGGCTGAAATTCAGTTCAGAGTTTCGCTGCATGTTTTAAGTTTTCTGTTTGCACCAACAATACCATGCCAGATTCCTTGTATGTGTAACATACCTGGCAATAAAGTTTCTGATTTACCTTTCTGAAAACCTTCAGATCCCCAAAGCATTCGTAGTGTAGCTGTACAGGTTTAAAAGTATCATCATAAAGCCCCCAGATGTCACACATTTTTCTCTTTTGATTCATTATGACAGTGTTTTCCCTCCTCTCTGCAGGTGTGGAAGACGCCTTCAGCTTCACATCCAAAGTCATGACCGTCTCTCTGCATAAGTTCTCCCCTGGATTCTTCCCAGGTCAGTCCTTGCAGATGTTTAAGATGCAGTATGTTTTAAAGTGATAATCTACATTGTGATAAGATATTGAGTAAGATAAATGTGGGTACATTTAGGTACGGGTGACCTGTGTGATACGGGGCTGGGTAAAGGCCGCTGGTATGCTGTGAATGTCCCACTGGAGGACGGGATCAAGGATGACAGATACTACCAGATTTTCACCAGGTACATACACACACAGAGGCAACTTTTAAGAAATGTTTTCCTCAAGGATCCCTGAGGAGAAATTCTGTTTTTCCTCCCCCTTCCCTGGAAGTCAAAGTACTGGGTCAGTTTTAGAGCACTACCCTTGGAGCTGGAGCTCCAAGGGTAGTTTCAGGGTTTTGCTCAGGGAAACTTCAGCAGGGCATTCCCTCCAGGATTTTCTCTTAGACTGAACACTCAAAAATGTGGCAGTAAGTATCATCTGTGACATCGTGGTAGTTTCTGAAACCATGAAATCCACATTTGTACAAAAGGAGGATGTGGCATAGAGGACAGCCCTGGGTAGAACTGAGATGCGGCGATCATTTCTGCTGGATTGCTGCATCTTAGCTCTACCCATCTCAGTCTATAAAGCAGACACAAACACATAAAACCAAAATACAAACCAGCATTGATGTCTATTTTTTAATATCAAGACACATTAGAAGAAGGGGATTCTCTACTGACATTTACATTTGTTTGTAGAAAAAAACGAATCATTGATGAAGAAAAGTCATGGATTTTCCCAGACCTGGGGATTTTATGGAGCCAACAATTAGTGGCTCTTACTGGAACTGCAGTTTATGACACTCCTGCATTGGTTTCAATGTTCAGCCATGGTAACTGCTGCTCTTAACATATGCTGTCGATATGACCCCACTTCAGTTCATAAATCATTTCTGTGTGGCGACTTCTGATTGGTGGAACAGATTATAGACAGTGCTGACAGTAGATTGCTGTGTACAACATAAGCCACAACTGGTCAGAGCTGTGATTTATGATTTTCAGACCTGAATGCTGTTATTAATCTGTATCATCAGCGTGTAACAGTGTCAATGTTTGCTACTGTCCTGCTTTGCAGTGTGATGCAGGAAGTGCGGGCGCAGTTTAACCCGGAGGCGGTGGTCATGCAGCTGGGTGCCGACACGATGGCGGGTGACCCCATGTGCTCCTTTAACATGACCCCAGTAGGGGTGGGCAAGTGTCTGCAGTATGTCCTGCAGTGGCAGCTACCTACACTGCTCCTAGGAGGAGGTACGCCTGTGTGTTTATTATTCTAGCTGATGTTATGCTTTTTTTATGTTTTTGTGTGTGAACGCATAGATGTGGGTCCGTGTGTGTGTGTGTGTGGAGTGTCCCTGTATATGAGTGTATATGCACCTGTACTTGGTGTATTAAAATACTCCTAATGAAAGGTAGATAATGTGCCGTGTCCTTTGTATGTGTTTGTATTTGCTTTCAATCTCAGTGATTTACTCACTTGTGTGCAATTACAGACACACATACTGTACACACACACACACAAGCACACACACCGTGCTCTGTTCCAGACCCCTCAGCCCTTGGCCAGATGATAGCTACTAATTATACGACACAATGAAGCCATTTTACTCAACTACAATCCCACCTCTCTTCCTTTCTCTCCCTCCTTCTCTGTCCTACATACTTTCTCTTCGTTATATCCTCCTCTCTTTCTCAGTTCTTGTCATTCTCTTGATATTACTCAAGTTCGTCCTCTTCATTCTTCACCCTTTCTGTTTCAATTTGTCTTTTGTGCGTGAGAGACAGTTGATAACTTTTCTGTCAGAGATTTTGACTGTGTCCACACGAGCTGGCTAAATTTGAAATCACTTATTTTTCTCTCTATTTCAGCTTTTTTCAGTTCATGTCTCTCTCTTGACTTGCAGTGCTCTGGTTTATTTATCCGTCGAAGTGATTTGTTGAAATAAAACAGTTCCATGCAATTCAATTTAACATAACCTTGTTTGTCTGACGCTTGAGAACTTTGGGGGTATTTAGATGAGGTTTGAATTTCAGGAACAGTCAACCTCCGACGTATATGCAGCATGTAACCGCATAATAATGGAGTTCTCCTAACTTCTCCTCCTTCTTCCTCTTTCTCACCAGGAGGTTATAACCTGGCTAATACAGCTCGTTGCTGGACTTACCTGACGGCCGTGGTGCTGGGAAAGACTCTTTCTTCTGAGATACCAGACCACGAGGTATGACAACACACACACATATACACACACATTCTCTCTCTGTTGTGGCCATAGTCACACACATTTACATATTCCCACATGAGCACAAGTGTGCTTATTCATTGCACTGTCATAAAAAACCCACACACACGCACACACATAAAAACACAAACACAACCCCTTGTGTTCACCGTCTGCTGAGTCACTCCAACTAATCAAAGATGGCCGCCTGCTTCTCAATAAAGGCGTTTGTCTCCAGGTGAGTTGACTGTGTGTATGTGAAAAGCGGAGGTGTAGTGTTGACAATTCCTCTCCGTCTGCCTCATCTAACACAGGCTCCTCTCTCTCCATCTTATCTGGCAGCGAGGTGAATTTTAATTTATCATATTTCACATTATTAAAGGAGAGGCAGAACCAAAAAAACCTACATTTTTATGGAGCAAAGATAAAACTAATGAATGCCACAAATCCACTCATCAACATGGAAATTAACAGACATCCGCATCATCAGCTATTAAGACATTTCATGAAGGCCACCATTAACAGGATTATCAAACCCAACATGTAGACCTCTGACTTATTGCAAAAATCAGGTCACTGTGAACCGTGTAAACACTTTAACTGGAGCTTAATCTCGTTATTCACTGTAATTAGGTCGTAGTGTGGATGTAAACAAATGCATCTACTTAGATGTGAGTGGACAGACTAATTGGATTTAATTTAGCAAGGAAGGAAGATGCCCCAGTAATTTATGTTTGTGAAAGAAACGACGTGACCACTCGCACTCATATGTTTCATGATGCCAACTGGTAAATCAAATAAACCCATCCTCTCTCCAAATAGAAACCTGTCTTTCTTGCTGCTATATTCACACACACTCACACACACACAACACACAAAGAGTCTCTTTCTCTCAGCAACTGATTTTTGGACCTTGTCTTGGTCAAATGTAATGAATAGCTGTGTGTGTGTGTGTGTGTGTGTGTGTGTGTGTGTGTGTGTGTGTGTGTGTGTGTGTGTGTGTGTGTGTG
>JBBMJY010000016.1:1781836-1795342 GCA_037833715.1 Toxotes lorentzi | reverse complement strand
GTGTGTGTGTGTGTGTGTGTGTGTGTGTGTGTGTGTGTGTGTGTGTGTGTGTGTGTGTGCGTGTGTGCGTGTGTGTTGCAACCGTGATGAAGGTACCTCTTGTTTCTCCTCGTCAGCATCCAGTGGCCCTAAATAGCCTTTGACCTCATTAAGAAGCACTCACTGAAAACAAAGCTACTATCAGTGCGGGCAGCTGCCACAGATGATGAAGACGGGGACACACACACGCACGCACACACACACAAGTTTATTCTTCAAATCAAAAATATTACAAACAAATGGCCTACTGCCTTTTTCTAATAAATATAGATGTGTTTATTGGCTTCTTTTTATAATTAGTCGGTATTATAGATCTATTTTTAATCTTCTACTTCAGTAGAAAATTACCACTTTACGTGTGTGTGTGTGTTCGTTTCTATGTCTGTGCCCGTTGTGCTCGATAAGAGGGGCATTTATCCATGATGACCAAGCAAAGCTGAAGTTCCAGCGACATGGGGAACAAAAACTACCTTTGTACCCCTCTGTGTGAGTGTGTGTGTGTCCACCCTTGTGCTGTACTGTAGACAAAACCACATGAATACACACATTCAGTATAGTCAGATAATGTACTGGCCTGTTTTAGAACATTTTTTGTATTTCAGCTGTATGATAAATTACTGTAAAAGTGGAGGAAGTAGCTGTCGAACTATCAGTCTGGAAGTTGTATAAGTGAAGTGTTTTCATTAATGAATAATATAATTTTTGTTTGTTTTCCCTGTGCTGCTGCTTTTCAAATGTGTCCTTAACTGACGCATGTACGTCAAACTGAAATAATAAATAATACTTTGCCTAGTTTCAAACATCCAAAAACAGGCACTTCAGACAGTTTTAGTTTGTTTTATCTGCTCAAATTTCACTGATTTCAATCCAAACAAATTTGTTTTGGTTTGATTTAGTTCAAAATATTTTGTTAAAAGAGTTTATTTTTTATGAAATCAACCTTATCTGTTTTTTCTCAGTATCCAAGAGGGAGAGTTCTTTGCATGTGCTTGGCAAAATGGCTAAAAATAGGAGTTTTGAAAACACAGTCATCAGTCAGAGTTGGCCAGTCACATCAACAATAGTGCTGCAATATTCCCTGATTACCAGACAAAATATTACACTTGCAGATAACCCACACAATGACCCCGCTTCTATCACACTTACTATACTGCAACATCTTATAAAAACACAAGTAAAAGTGCCTTTTGTAGTTTGAACTAGGAATCAAGCAGCCAGGTCGACAGTCATTAACCCTCCCCGCTGACTTGTATTGTTTGTCAGAGGTTCGCTGATACGTGTTTGACCCCCCATTGTGTGATAGTGGTGCAGCCGATCTGCATGTGAATCAGAGTGCGACAATATGAGGTCTGCTAAGAATAGTTACAGAGGTCAAAGGTTAGTTAGTGTCTCTGATTGGACTGCCATCGGGATTGTCTTTAAAACCGACTTCGTTTTAGAAAGAAAAAAAATCATTTATCTCACTTGTGTAATTAACAAGAACATTTATTTTTAATGATTGCTGTTCTTTTGACCTTCAAAATTAGCAGCTGGTGCAAATTAAGCTTTTCGTTTTAATACACTCCCTTAATATGCTGTTTATAAATTTGAGTCACGGTCTATTCTAGTTTAACCAAACTGTTAGCTTTTAAAAATGGTAATTGTTCACATGCTAAAAAGATAACACTACAAATATAGCATTTTAAATGTTAGCATGTTTATAAAACTGCTAGCAATCCAAATTTTGATCAGTCTGATTAGTGATGGTTCAGAGAAAAATTCCTTTATTGGCCTTTTTTGAAAGTTAACAATAAATGTTACATGCTAAAAGTTAGCTTGCTAACATGCTAACAGTACATAGCTAACATTCTAATTACTGCATCCAAAATGTTAGCATGACAACAGGCTAATTGTTCATATGATGATGAACTGACTATAAATATCAGCATTTTAAAATGCTAACATCTTGATGAGGTAACATTATAAACATTTTATCCCCAGTTATTGGGTATAAAATACAAAAACTGAACATTTTGCATCTTTTCAGACATAACAACAATGCCTGGGCAGAATTTGTGATACTATATTCTACATTTTTAACATAATATAAGCTAATGTAGATGAGAGACACTTAGCCATGCAGCTGTTATGTTTAATATTAAAGTGTTATGTGCCTTTCTTTAATAAATCAGCTGCTCCTAACCCCTCTTCTCCTCTCATTCTGTTTTTGGTCATTTCCCAGCAGCTGAGTTCCTCCCAGTCGCACTGTGGTTTGATTAAAAACAAACCTCAGATCCAAACTTCCTGCGGCTGCCTCAGTGGGAAAACACACATACCATGTACTCACAACATTGCTGGTGTGAATCCAGCTCATATCCTTTGTCACATACTGTACCTTCCCCTCTTTCTGTCGCTCTTCTCCTTCCTGTCTCCACTGTGTGCCCATAAAGCCCATTCGTATATGCCAAAAATATTCTTTAATGGCAATTGACACCTGGATTTGCTTGATTTGCAGAGCAGAGCAAGGTTAGGATTCCAACAACCACTTCAGTCTGGTTTCAAACAGAAATAAAACCATGTACCAACTGGAAAAACTATTTTATGTTTTTATGAAGGATAAACAAAATAAAATTAAACCAGAAGAAGCAGCGAACAGATCCCATGATACTGGGAGTGCAAGGCCTGGGGCCCATAATCTTTTAATTTGTTGTCACATTTATATTCATAACTGCTCTCAAACTGCCAGTTGGTGACTATGGATTTTGGTGTTGAAGAGCTACCATCATTTTCTTCTGACCTTTAGTTGTGTTGCTTGCCTGATTATCAGACAAAATTGATTTTATATTTTCACTATTTTTCAGAAATGTGGACAGGTAGAATACACAAACTGATCAGCTACAGCCAATATGCATCTGCATTGCCCAATAGCTTAAATTCCCCTGTCTCGTGTTAACCCAACAGAAGTAGATACAAATGTGTGTCTGTCTCAGAGCCACACAGGAAGGGAGGACGTCTCTGGTCCCAGATTGGCAGCAGGGAAGCGTCCCGCCTCTTTACTTCCTCTTTTCCTGTCTGCAGCCACTTCCTGTCCTGCCCCTCGCTGCCGTCAGGGATGTGTCGGCTCCCAGAGTCACGGGCTCAATCACCGGAAACATCACTGGCGTAGAGTGTGTGTGTTCAGACCTGGAGAAATTTGTCTGTTTACAAAATGGCACAGAGAAATGTGCTGTGAAGAAGTTGAGTGTTACATTATTCTCATTCTCTTCCATTCAGAATTCTGCTGCTGTAGAATATCTGAGAGATTGTTGTGTCAGGGAAAGTGGTTGGTGAATGTTGGGATGTACCAACAATGAGCTCAAAGAGTTAGTTTCCTGTTTGATTTCCTTTCAGGGAGTCATGTCTCTTGCAGTTATCTTTTAATGTGTTTGTGTTTCAAGTTCATGGACAGGCTTGATCCTAGAAGTCGGACTCATCATTCACTTTGTTATCTTAATTTTAATTTTCCTTCTAGGCAAGATGTTTTTATGTTTTTATAAACTCACTGGCCTGGTATTTACAATACTAATATTTTTTTTATTTTATTTTATTTTTTTGAGTTCTCAGTTATTCCTGAGAACTGAATCTTCTTACACTCTACCCCACCTATGTAATTACTGTATCTGTCCTGTGTTACTAATTGTGGGGTACCATGCCTTAAAAGGAAAAGTGACTGATGAGTCTGGAAACGATGGATTGATGAAAAGTTGGGGAGGGTGAGAGAGAGTCCAAATGCAGAGAGAGAGGTGTACGTGCATTATGTGACTGCGATCTGGGCATCGGGCCTTTTTTCTTTCCTTGATGAAAACATTTATTAGATAGCAGCTCGATAGCAGACAGAGTCCATTTGTTTTCCGAGACGTTTTCCCCTCCGCTGTGCAGCTCGGCATCCTTCATAGCTGGAGATCCTGCTGATCGCTGTAAAAACAAACACACACACACACCCACACACACATTACCATCCACAGATGGACTCATGCACATGAACACACACTCAGACTTTCTCACAAATATGTGCACATGTTTTGTCTTTTAACTCATTTACATGATTATGATGCAATTTCTCCTAATATTTCAAGACTAGATAAATAAAGCACAGTACAGTGGAACTGAATAAATGAGAATAGAGCTTAGTTTTGTTAGCCCGGGGTTAGAAATGATGTTTTCTAAATCTCACTGTTCAATAGACAAACTAACTGTACAAACAATATAAAACAATTCACTTACAAACAAATAATGATAAGCATCTTTTCTGATAGTGTTCACAAAACTTTATTTTTACTGCTGTTTTTAGAACATTAGCAGTAAAACAGTAAGTAAAGCCGTGGATTCGTGTAGACACAACGAGCTTTCTCTGGGTCGAGGCCAGCGGTTCTCACACAAACGAGCTTGTATGAACAGTGAGTGATGGGCCGAGGGTCCATGTTAAGGACCATGGTAAATAAGCAGGGACCTTTCATTATTTATCTCCCTGTGAGTCTCTGCCAGAGACACTGGAGCCAGTCAGTGGGTACTTTTTGTCTCTTGACCTTGTCCAGGTGATGTAGATATGCTGCGTCACTGGACCATGCACTGAAGTCTCTCATTTATCTTCATTTTCTCTAGTTCATGTGCCTGCTTTACAGCATCGCTTAATTTCTTCTTCTCTCACTCTGCAGCTGCCTGTAGTCTACAAAGTGTTGGGAATAATATTAAAATGTTATAGAGATCTTATAGGAAAATGAGTGTTTCTTTTAGGAGTGTCTGCGCCTCTTCCTCGCTTTCTCCCTCTCTTCTCCCCATGGTCATCCAAGCCAAACAAGCAGGCAGCAGGAGACTGTGTGTATGATTTGTGTATCTGTGTGTGTGTGTGTGCATATGTGTTGCTGGATAGCAGGAGGCAGAGCACTGGGTTCATGGGAATACATTGCCTGTGTGCATATGTGTGTGTTAAGTAACTGCTCTCATGTTGAGCTCAGTTGAGACCGGAGGTAAGACACAGAAACTCATCGGACTTAATTGGAAACAGACACACACACACACACACACACACACACACACACACAATATTAAAACAAGGCCTTACCTTTGTATGCAAATACCCATGGACATGACACAAACAAGCACACACATATATGCACACGCTCTTACCTTGGTCTACATTTACTGCACACTAGGGTTGTCCCGATAAAGCTTTTTTTTTTTTGGCCCGGTCTGAGTCCTTTAATGTGTCTACTGATACAGAACCCGATGTAATGCTTATATTTACATTACTTAAATGTTGATTGAATAGCCTTTGTGCCTGACACACTGAAATAACTCGGCTGTAAACTGCTTATTCTCACACAACTTATTTTTTAAGAGCTTCTTGATCCAAACACCGAATGCCATGGTTCAAAAATATAACGTTTATGAGCCTAAATTATTGACATGATGTGAATGAAATCACTCTGTTGGAACCAAAGAAACACTCCGTTCACGTGGAGGCGCTCAGAGGGCACACAAGCCGACAACAGCCGAGTTTAACGTTGGCCTGTCATGAAGTTACTCACAGGATTATTATGGTTAATTAGTAGCAGCTGATATGATGTACGGCAGGTGAGGTTTTGTCATTTTAACAATGCAGAAGTGACGCGGAGGACCAGCTGCCAGCTGCTAACAGTTATTAGCGTCGGAGCTGGTACTGATCCTTAAGGTCAGCTCCGTACATCTCTGCTGCACACACTAGCATAAATTCCCTTTCTCTGAGTCACATAATCATACACACTGGACTATTAAACAAGGACAGAGTAGTCTTTGTCTTTCAAGTAAACAAAAGTATACTCCTACTGCATATTGGCTCAGCTCAGCTGTGTGTGTACATCTGCTCAGGCCTGTGTGTGTCTGTGTCAGTGTGTGTGTTGCCAACAGACCTTCTGAAGTGCTCTCTAATGACACCCATCTAATCCACTAAAGAGTTTCTATTTAAAATAAGATATCCCTGTCTTTAAAATAACCGTGGCTTCGGCGTAGAAATCATTACAGCATGTTGACTGAATCAGGTCGCCAACTTAAAGGAGCAGTCTGACATTTTGGGGGATATCTGTGTGTGTTTTGCTGTCGTCACTTTCCTTGTGTGTGGTATGTATGGAGGAATATGAGTCTTTTGTTTTAGGCCTCACTCACCTTGGCTTGCTCTGTGTGTTCTGCTGAGTCTTCGGAGTCCAAGGCTTTCACAACAGTCGCTGCAAATGGACTGACGCACTTGTGGTCAAACCTGGCCTCTGAGTTTGTTTTGCTCTCATGGCACTGAGTCACGGCCCGACAAATTCCCTGGAAATGCATTTTTTCAACTGACGTGCTCTGGTTTTAACTTCTGGTTGAACCCGCTCTCTGGATTTCCACCTGTTTTTCTTTTTTTTTTTTATGTTGGCTGGTTTTGTTTTCAGGGAGTCAGTCCGACTCTGCGTGAAATGCCAGGAGCCTTTGGTATTTGCTGAAGTCATCTCAGGCTTTTTTTTTTTTTTTTTTTTTTTTTTTTTTTCATGTCGGTGAGGCCCAGGCTGACTTAGTGGAAGTTGAATTCGTTTGTGGTTCCTCTTCTGTGTTCTGCATTACATTTTCATTCTGCAGATGAACCAGACGAGACTGTCTCATACATTTGTTTGTGTTAATGCTACTCCTAGACCACAGACCGAGTTCAGAAGATATAAGGAACATGTGTCCATCTGAGAACTCTTTGTTTTTTTGTTCTGGCTCTGAAATATATCAACCAATATTAGACCAACCACCATGAAATTTTGTACAGATGTTCCTGGTCCCCAGAGGATAAATCCCAGGAGGTTTGGTGATCCCCTGACTTTTCTTTTAGTGCCACGATGAGGCTTATATTTGTATTTTTGGTTGGAATGTCTCAAAGACTATTGGATGGATTACCTTACTGAAATTTGCTTCCGTTATTCGTGTTCCCCCTAGGATGAATTGTAATGACGTTTGGTAATCCCTTAACTTTTTATTAGGAGCCACCAAATTAGAATTTGTCCAGTATTTTGTTTCATGACTAAACATCTGCAAGCCTGCCATGCCCAGTAGCCATAGCTCATGCACATTAACTCTTGATAGATTGCTCCATGTTAAAGTAACATGAACATGGTGAACATTAAGCGTGCGTGTTAGCATGATGACTTTAGCATTTAGCTCAGTGCACCTCTATTACAAAGTACTGCCTCATACAGCTGCTTGCATGGCTGTACACTCTTAACCTTGTTTTTATTTTCACTTTTCAAATCTATTTCAGTGAAAAAGAGGCAAAAACAGTTTTTATTACTACTTCCACACAGATTATTTAATAAATTAATTTATATAACGCACAATATGTGTAAATAAAAGCAACAAGAAAGAAGGAAAGATAGATATGTTGGTTTAGGTAAGAAAATAAGTGAGTAGCTCAATATTTGGAAGATGGTCTTTGATGTTTTTCACTGTCTTGGATGCATTTCTTTTTTTTTTTTTTTTTTTGGTCTTTATTTGAATAAATGATCCCTGAAAGCCTTTGTAAATATTCATCACCAGTCAGTTTTACAGTCCAATTCTTCAAAGTCCAAACGGAGCCCGAGATTTTCCAGGAAAGCAGCTGCATTCTCTAAAAAAGAGACAAAGAGGAGAGAGTGTACTTTGGCTCTCTGCTGCAGTGACTGTGTGCAGATGTGAGGGATGAAAGTTTAACTGTAAATAAGAAAAAGAGAAAAGAAACGTCATTTTAAAATCAATAAATATATATGTCATTACAATTGTTGTAATGTGATCTGTATGTGTGTGTGTTAGTTTTTTACAGATTATGGACCCGACTACTCGCTGGAGATCAGCCCAAGCTGTCGACCAGACCGCAACGACACCAAACACCTGGACCAGGTCATCAGCACCATCAAAGGTGTGTGTCTCTGAGCGTGTGTGATGTCTCTGTGTTTGGGTGGATGCACAGGTGTGTCTGTTGGTGGAGTTGAGGGTGTGGTGGGTAAACAGATGTGTGTGTGTCTCCCTGAACCCTCACTCACCTAAAGCCCTTTTGTCTCTGCACGGCTCTTTTTATGTGTGGTTTTATGTTCTGTTCTGGTTTCTATACGTCTCTGTGTGGGATGAAAGTATGACTTGTTCTTCTGTTTTTTTCCCTCCCTGTGGCTCTTAACATCCTTTTGTGTCTGGGAACATACTATTGACCCTGCTCTTTTACCCACAACCTTCTCAGACTGAGTCTGGGTCTTGATACATGTGGTATTTTTTATTTTTGCATCTTTCTCTTTCTATATATTCCTTTATGTTTGTATATTCATCTGTGAGTGCGAGGGTGTCTGCAGCCATGTGGTTAAGCCCCAGCACTGGGCCTTTGGTCTCAGCGCTGACAGCCCGCAGCACCCAGGAGAGATCCTCCGGCAGGGTGAAACTTAGGCGAAGAGTTGAGCAGCGGTAGAATTATTGGAGGTGAGGTCAGGAACTCGCCACAGAAAGAACACAACCCAGTAACATGTCTACAAGCTGAGTTCAATTTCCAAACATCAAACTGTACATAGCCAAGATTTTCGAGGTTCCGGGGTGTAGAAGTGTTAACCACAGACCAAAAGGAAATCCTCCCTCGCTTCTCTCTTAGTGAAATGTTGTATTTGACATAGCTGTTATCCGTTCTGTATGTGTGTGAGTGTGTTACTGATTGATTGAAAGGTGCTAAAAACACTGTGGAAAAATTTAAAGGAACAAAATTAGGCCCAAATCTGGTCACGTCACCATGTTTTATGTTGAAAAGTGTATAGTTACGCAGCTAAACACCATTGAAACCTAAAGGTGGAATTTATTTCCTTCGAACCACAAAAGTCAAAACGGGCTTTGTCTTGAAAAACGTCAAACGGTGCATTAAAGTTTAAATTTAAAGCAGTGTTTTAGGTCTTGAGTAAACTATTTAAATCTTTTTTTCTCATCCAGGAAATTTTGACTCAGCGCTTTTTTCCAGCGACAGCCTGTTTCTGCAGAAACTGGGAATCGGTGCCTTGCTCAAAAGCAGCACAGCGGTAGTTCTTGAGGGACAAGAGATTGTTCTTCCCAGACAGACTGACTTGTTATATCACTTAGCCTTTAGGTTAAAGCTCTGTGATTCATTATTTTGTGATTTGAAGACAAACACACACAAAAAGCAGACAAGTATAGAACAATGATTTGATCTGCAATGATAAAATGTGATGATAGAACAGTAAAATGATAATGATCTATGATCTTTTTGAGTATATATCCTCCTATGAGCTATTCATCAAATCGCTGTTTGTGAATTTCAGCAGACACTTTTACTGTGTAATTAGCAATATCAGAGTTGGGGGTAGCAGAAAGTATCCTTCTTGCCATTGATAGCCAGGGAAAATACTTAGCCATGTTTTTGAGAGGCTGACAATCACAGAGCAGCATTTTTGTTAAGTTTAGTTTTTTTTCTGTTCAAACTACGAGGTGGGGCATTTGTCAGGTTTATTCACTGGGAAGGAGGTTTGAAAAGCTCCATTTTGGTGGTGGAAAACTGTGGCTCAGTGTTAATGGAAAGCCACAGTGGGGGGCAAACCGTGTTCTCAAATTTTATCCACATTAAAGTGGACATGGTATCAATTAGCAACTAAAACTTCATGAGTTCAAACAGCACAGGTCATCGTACGGCAGCGAATGACAAAAACTATGTTGGATGTTGGAGCGGTTCATCCAAACAGCATTACGTTCTCCGCTCTGAAAAAGTCCAGGTCACATCAAATCAGGGGAACAGGAGTTTGTTTGCTGAAATTCATTTGGTCTGTTGGCTCGCATTAAATCATCACAACCGGAGGGGTTGAAAGTATCGCTGGTTTCCAGTCATACGGCTTTTATTAGGGGCGACGGAGGGAACGGATGGATGGACGGATGGATGGAGAGAATAAAAGGGAGGAGAAATGAAATACAGACAGGCCAAAGATGGAGAGAAACAGGGAAAATGTGCGTTTGGCCTCTGCGTCCCATCTGCCTCTCCTGACGTTTATCAGATCTGTTGTTCTCCTTCTTCCCTTTGCTCAGGGATCGTTAACGGTTCGTTCAGGCAGGGAAATAGTAAAATCATGTGTAAGTGTACACCTTCATCATTGCAGATAGATCGTCCACGCTTGTATGTGCAGTTGGACCGAGATGATTCCATATGAGTCTTGACCTTTGTTTTTTTTTTTCAATTTTTTTTTTCAGTTTCTCCCTTTTGCTCAACATGTGAATCCACAGGATTTTTGCTCACTTCTCATTTTTCTTTCTTCTCTTTCTCCCACTGAAGTTTCAGCCCCGGTTTCAACCTGTCACATCTGTTTTCTGTCCCCTCTCTTTCTTTCTGTCTCTCTGTGTCGTCCAACTTCTTCTCTCCGTTAAGTCAGAAACAACTTTTCACATAATCAGTTCTGTCACAAACCGCTTTACCACACAGAAAGCAAGACACCAAAACCCCAACAAGCAGCGAGCGTATTATTGTTTTAAGTTTTGGAGTAAATGTGCGTGATTTTCTGTCTCTGTCTCTGATTAAAAAAAGATCTACATGTCTGCAGACTCAACTAATGCATACACACGAACACAGAATAAGGATAGACCATAACGCAGACACACACACACACACACCCTCAGCAAACATATCCACATGACATCATTGGGGTGGATAAGTGTTTCTCTGGTTTTGGAAGCTGTGCTGCTTATAAACATTGGTTTCCCTGAGAAACTGTGCAGTGTGAGTTTGTATGTTTGCGTGTGTGTTAGCGTGTTGGCGTGTGTGTGTGTGCCCACATCTGTTCTGTCTGCTGGCACGAATGGACTTTAAAGATCTGAATCTTAGGGTGGTGATCCCAAAGATCCCTTCTCTTTTTTTTTTTTTTTTATTTCATTCAGCATGTGTTATTTTCTAACCCATATGTTTAACTGAACACATACATCATAGACAGTATGTGCTCACAGTGCACTATTTTATGAGTAAATACCATTTTATACCAACAGGAAATGATGCAAAGCATGTTTCTGTTACAGACACCAGAGACATGTTGGCTTTTACTGACATAAACTGCCCAGTTAGTACGTTTTCAGTGAATGATTAACGATAAAACATTGAGACAGTGCAAAAAATTACGGCACAATGTGTTTTATTTCTTTTTTGTGAATCACTCAGTGTTTCCTGTTGTGTCTCTCTCATACGTACACGCTCAGTTTAGCATCTATATTAATTAAGATTTGATTTTTACGGGGTGTTTGTCGGAGGCAGCAGCAGCTGTCTGACTGTTTTTGTATTCACAGTTCTGTGTTTACGAGACTCTGGTAGCGTGATTTCCCCAGGGGTGGCTTGTGTGTGTGTGTGTGTTCAGTGTCATCAGTGTGACGTTAGTGTGTGTGTGTCTGTGTGTAAACTGCCAGCGTTACTATCTGACTGCATCTTATATTACCTGTCTGTGTCAGCAGGGAAATATTGCAGCATCTTTACATCCTGCTACTCTTGCTCGTTAATTCTTCCCTGTGCTGACAAGATGCTCATGTCACATCACACACACACACACACACACACACACACACACACACACACAAAATGTAATAATACACGTTGGCGCAAAGATATACACCCAGAGCACGAAACAGTTCACACTCAGAGAGGAGATATGTACACATTCAAACTTGAACCAGATAATTACTTACCACCTAAGAATCGCACACACACACACACACACACACACACAGGTACAGTACAATACCCAGCCGCAGACACAGTGATAGATTAATGTTTGCAGGTAGTAAATATCAGAGGCCCCCATGGTCACTCCTCACTTTAGCTGAATTTACCGTCTACATCTGGAAAGCAAAGAGAAACAGAGGGATGGATACAGGGGGAGAGCTGACGGTGAAAAATGAAGAAGAGGACTGAGTCCGCAGCTCGTTCTTTCTTTGTCGTATTTCTAGATTAATCGTTCAATGTCAGAAAATAAGGAAAAATTACCCACGGAAACTTTCCAGAGCCCAGGGGCGACGTCTTTATGTTGTTTGTTTTTGTCGACCACCAGTCAAAAACAACAAAATATTCCATTTATGATTAAATAAAACACAGAAAAGCATGAAATCGGCAGAAAGTGTGTAAGAAGAGAGGGATGAGAAAGAGGAAGGAGAGAAAGAGAAAGAATATTGCACAAGATAACAGCTTTGTCCTAAACAGTTAATGAAACACTGATAGTTGCTATATGTTTTAATCAATTCTGTAATATTGTGAAGCAAATATCCTGTTAGCTTCTTTTCTGTCAGTGTCCCTGAGGGTCTATTTGTGACCACTCTTCCTCTTTTCTAATAGTTTTCCTGTTTTTAGCTCACATCATGATTTTCCACTTGTCAGAGTGGGAAAAAAAAATTGCATTGTCTGCAGCCGTTACTCCAGAGACTCAGTCAGCGGCTGCTGTATCTGTCCTTAGCTGTGGAATGTGCTCTTTAAATTATATGTATGAAGATAATGTCACTCAGCTGTAGCTAAAACTGCTTTTGTAATTGTGATTTCCAGTAATCACTGAGTTTGTGGTGGACAAAGTTTAGCAAATTATGTAATGTAGGAAAATCATGATGCTGTGTTCAGTCTGTCATAGACTGGGGTCTGAAAGCCAGTCTGTGTGAAGCCACTCTCACACTGATGTGTGTCTGGGACTCTTTGGAGGTTTGTCCAGGCATCTTTTGTCCAGCTGATCGCACCTCACAGACTGTTCATCGTGTTAGAAGTTAGGTTGCACGTTTAATTTAATTTAATTAAATTTAATGTGGATCCAGATTTAACTAAAATCTGAGTGAAAGCAGCTCTTTGCCAGGGTCACGTGTACAACGGAACAGATTCAGCGTCACCTTGTCTGAGATACAAAGAGAGAGACGGAGGCAGAGGTGGAGGCAGATCAGGACTCTGAGGAAAAACACATGCATGTATTAAAAGCAGTTTTTTTCCAGTGTGGTCCTTGATAAAGCTGCTGCTGTCAGTGCAGGCAGAACATGACAGGACTCCACTGACAGCTCCACAATGGCCAACCAACAGGACATCCTCCCTCACTACGTCAGTGAAGGGCCACGTTTGTCAGGGCAATTACTTATCCACTGAGGCTGTGTGTGTGTGCGCGTGTGTGTAGAACCTGTTTATTTTTCACAATCGGGCCATTTAACATAACAATAGACAAGCAACGTGGCATTGTTTGCAGTGTAACATATAAACTACACTGTGTGTGCGTATGTGTGTGCGTGCGTGTGTGTGTGTCAGACATGGAAACCAATCTGTGTCCTCATGCAAATGAACTTGCAGTGTTGCTTAACATTGTCATTTCCATATCGATTCCCGTTTTGCATGTTTGTATTTCCTCAGGAGCGACAGGCCTTACCTCAGCCAGATGTTGTGTGTGTGTGTGTGTGTGTGTGTGTGTGTGTGTGTGTGTGTGTGTGTGTGTGTGTGTGTGTGTGTGTGTG